>CP136885.1:5398174-5600674 GCA_033000465.1 Sciaenops ocellatus
TGACCTCCATCTCCACCTTCCTGCTGACGAGAGAGCTGTGGAATCAGGGCGCCGGGCTGCTCGCGGCCTGCTTCATCGCCATCGTCCCCGGCTACATCTCCCGCTCCGTTGCTGGCTCCTTTGACAACGAAGGCATCGCCATCTTTGCCCTGCAGTTCACCTACTACCTCTGGGTACGCCTATGCATACATAGCCCTCACCCATAGTCCTCTCATAGTCCTGACCCTCCATTATGAAACTATTTATGATGGCACCTTTCTGCTTCAGCCGGCTGCTCTTTGTTCGAAGTTAGTCGGGCAGTAATATAAAACTCATGTCTTTTTCCAGTAATGACTTAAAGCTGCAAAAATCTATATTTTTATATTAACAATAAATGAGATGACTGTGTAACCTGAAAGGTTTTGCTTTTAGTGACGATCCCACAGAAAATGACGACTCTGTCCCAGCCTGATAATCACACTGAAATGACATTTTGTTTCTTGAGTTTTTCTCCATTATTGAGCCTCACATTGTGTCCATGATTGCAGTGTTCTGCTTGGGAGGGTTTACTTTTGCCTTGACTAATTAGTAGCAAGTGACGCGTCTGTCCCTCCAAAGTTATTTTGCCACAGTCACAGAGCTGATTTAAGAAATGTGTACATTTCAGGTAGTTTCTGGTCGTCATCTTGCAGCAGCCGGTATAGCTGTGTTGATCTCATCCACACTAGTTTCCAATTTTTTGGAAACTTTTCTGTCACCATCTACGTCTCTGACACAAGAAGATCCAGAGTGTTCTTTCTTAGTCCCGCATACAAAGTTTCCAAACTGGGAATCCATTTTCAACAAGCTGAACAAATCTGGGAGGCGGTGTAGAGATTCAGAGACGACGTCAACGGTGTCCTTTTTAACAAGCACAGTGGCTTGACTGCACATGAGCTCTGATAAATCCACTGTGCACTGCCCACCAGCACCAAATGAGTCAGTTAGTGACTAGCTGGTCAATTATTGCTGATGTAGAGTGCCGATGTATCAGACATGAAATGAAAGCTTTATATAGAGCCAGATAATGTTAGGAAGAAGTGCCCTAATTGCACTGCGTTCAGATTCATTCATGTGATCCTGTAAAGTGTTCATTAAAGGTGTTTCCTCATTACAGGATACTAATATGTTTTATTTAAACAAAGGCAGCTGTGGTGGGGAAAAAAAAACATCCCTGCAGTTATCGGGAATGCCACTGAGAGTGTGACCCACTGTGGAAGTTACAGTTTGTCAGTGAATAAAAGCTGCTGCTCCTCAAGAGTCGTGTCTGTTGTGTGAAATAAAGGTCCAGAATCTGAGCAGTGCTAATGCCATTATACTCCTTTCAGAAGCTTTTTAGAGGCCTTGGGAAAAAAAAAAGAGTCTGTAGTGATAAATTCAGCACTGAATCCTCTGAGATCATTTGTCCATATTTAACATGTGGTCGTTCTGTCAATCACATGATGCCTTGGGTTGAGTCTGTCGACCGGTCAGAGTAGAGCTGGGTCTTCACGGGATATCGGTGGGGAATGCCGGTAGGCATCACATGTCCGCAGTACTGTCCATTAGTCTCCAATGTCATCCATGGTACACATGAAGTCTTTTGGGAGCTCTATCTGCTTCCTCACACTAGTCCTCTGTGGTTTGTGCATGTGGCTATATGTGAAAATATCCTACTCAGTGAATATGATCAAGTTATGACATTTCATGCATACCTCTGAGACTTAAGGAAGGAATCCACTATCCCAGTTATGAAGCCTTGAAGTCTTGTTAATTGGCAGTGCAGATAGATGGGAAACCGCACAGCCTGGTCTAAAATTGATCGTTGTTTCTGCACTCAGATTTTAAACAGATTCTAAATAAATCACACACACATGTAAGCACACTTACTAGATATGTTTGAGTGCTTTTTATTAAAAGCCTCCAGTGAATTTTCTCTCTCATAGTCTCTCTCTCCCCTGACCTTAATTCCATCCCTCGCCTCCTTCCATCCACCACATCTCATTGGCTCAAAACTCCTTCATTTATCCAGTCTCACCTTTTAGCCGAAAGCGAGGCCTCCCAACCATGCCTTCGTTAAGTCAGGGCTCGTTAGCCTTGTTAGGCCCTTGTTAGCAGCTCTCATGCGTGCCGCCGCGGAAGGTAAAGACGTGTAGAACACAGCGCTCTGCTCTGTGCCGGTCATTAAAGAGGGAGGGGGAAGCATGATGAATAATTCAGGCAGTCATGTTGGGTAAGCAGCAATAGAGCAAGAAACGGTGAACAGAGGGGGAATGTAGAATGGACACACTGTTGGCTAATGCTCTCCTTTATACACCACAGGTGAAGTCTGTGAAGACGGGATCAGTCTTCTGGGCCATCGGATGCTGCCTCTCCTATTTCTACATGGTGAGAACACACACAAACCCACACACACTCACAAAACCTTAACATTAATGCTAACATCTTAATCTAGAGGGAGATGTGATGTTGATCAAAACAAAACAATGTGCCACTCACAGATCATCTGTCTACAGACGAGGCCACCCTTTGTTTGCCGCCCATCACCCAGAGCCATTTTCATCAGACATAAACAGATCTTTTAGGAGAACCTGTTCCCTCGCCCGTCTGTCATTCAGACACCCTGTGATGAATCTGTGATGAATCATCTCAATGTCTCTGTGACGTCTCGTCTTTGACAGCTGCTCGTTGCCTCAGAGTTACACGACACTTAAGAGACTATAAGCTTGAAAGGAGGCACGTGTGTGCGTGTATTGGTCTCTGTTGTTCTGAACTAGACCTGCGTATGTGTGTGTGAGTGAGGATTTTGGGACCGACATCATAATCTGAATGGCAGTCTTGACGTTGCAGCTCATAATGATTTCACAGCTCTCAGGTGGGCTGCACAGATTTACTCTCTTCCTCTTATTCCTTTTCATCTCTGTGTGTGTGTGTGTGTGTGTGTGTGTGTGTGTGTGTGTGTGTGTGTGTGTGTGTGTGTGTGTGTGTGTGTGTGTGTGTGTGTGTGTGTGTGTGTGTTGTGAGTAAGAGAGAAAAACACACTTTAGTTCCCAGCCTACAGGAACTCGTGGGCTGGTTACAATACTGATTATCCACTGCAGTTGAAAGCACTGCACGCATTCAACAGGGATAAAAAAATCCTGTAATGACAAGAAGCAGTAAAGTAACTGTGTGTGTGTGTGCAGGTGGGGATGTGTGCGTGCATAATCGACATAGTTTCACCCCTCCATTAATGACTATTACTGCTAAAGCTCTATATTAATGAGAAAACTCTCATTAAATCCACCGTGTGCGTTTGTTTCACAGGTTTCAGCTTGGGGCGGCTACGTGTTCATCATCAACCTCATCCCTCTTCACGTATTTGTCCTGCTCCTCATGCAGCGCTTCAGCAGGAGAGTCTACATAGGTGAGACACACACACACACACACACATATACTTTTATTTATATTCACATTAATTCAAGGACATAAACAGATGACTTGAGGGGGTTACAGTTATGCTCATTTGACATTCAGTACAGTACATTGAGGATAAACAAAAAGGGTAACTGTACAGTCAGTAGCCACACACACGCACACACACACTTTGAAAAGACTTGGAGCTAATCTCATTGATGGGGTACAACACTGGGTGGCTTGTTATTTTTTGGTCATATCTGCTCTGTACAAACACTATTACGATAATGAATCAATTAATATCATCTACTAGCAGCTGATGTTGTGTCTGTAATTAGACAGATACCCCCCCCCTGAGAAGGACAAAGGGGGGGTACATGATAAAAGTGAGAGATGGAAATGTGGAAATGCAGCTGGGGAAAAAAAAACGAGAAGGAAAAAAAGATGAAAGCTGCATTCCCTTCAAAGAGCTCGCCTTGTCGCTCCCTCCGAACTCGCCTCACTGATCATGAATCAAGTCCTGACCCAGGGCTCACAGCTCCCCACTGATGCCGCAACACCATACCATTGTTTCAGAGCCAAATCAGCAGCCCGTATATACGATACCAGTTCATAATCCTGTGAAGATAATAACATATCAAGACTTAAAAAGTGCACGACTGGGTGAGTTTAACCGGACAAGAAAGCTGTGCTGTGCGGAATCAAAGAGAAACCAGACTGACGACTGCTAGAACTTTGAACAAGTACAGAGAGGAAAGCTGAGAGGTGAGACGGGGTGACTGGTGGATTCTCCATCCTCCTATAGGATTATTGGCAAAATGAATAATTTAGCATCAGGCTGACTTTTCCCATCCTCCTCCCTTGATCTCAGACCTCCTTCACCCCCTCACTTCCTGTGTCTCTCTCTGTTTCTGAGGACCAGCTCTGTACATTCTGCCTGCAGCCACACAGTAATTGAGTTAGTTCAAAGTTGTAATAGCTCACTGTGTCCTGTGATGCATACCTTGTACTGTGATTCGGAGTCCGGACTGTGACCTACCGTCACACACCGGTCCCCTCCTGCTCCATCTTCCCTGTCTAATAAAGCAGAAGTAGCGTTATGAAATCCAATAGGAATTTCATTATCTCATGAGCAGCATCTCCTCTGCAGCAGGGTAGAAAACTTCTCTGATGGATGCCTCTACTCTCTAACTGGCATCAGCCTGGCTGCTGGTTCCCTGTACCAGTCCAGGCCCATCACATTGCTCAGCGTTTAGAGAGCAGGTGCCACGTGCAGCCTGCTGGGATACTCAGAACAGGGCAACTCATCCATTATAGAACTGCGCTGCTTGGCATCCAGTAGCAGTACTAAATGATTAGATTAGATTTGATGAGAGGTTTTTGGAAAGCTATGGCACCACATATCATCATTTTTGAGTTTGGACGCAGTTCCAACAGAAAATGCAGACATGTTTGAGGTAACTGCTTAAATTGCAGAAATGACCACATAATAGTTTATGACAGCTTCCACTTTTTGACCAACAAATCAAAGTGGAGTGGCCAGAAAGAGAATGAAAAGCAGCCGCTCTGGGCCACCACAGGCAGTGCTTTATGATCAGAAAGTCCATTTAAATCCAAACGGGTAGAATAACAACAGGCTGTGCTGCACAATGAAATGAAAGGTGAAATATAAGTCTTCACTGCGTTGTGCCACAGAGCTCTAATGTTGTCCAAAGCCAATTAAAAACACATCAGTGTCGCACTGTTGCATCGTGTGACATGCTCCTCCATTACACTGAACACAAACACTGTAGTTTATTTCCACTTGATTACACACACACACACCAACTTGCTGCAGCACTGGAGTTGCAAATGTGGATTCATCCTCACCTGAAAATAGTTATTATAATAAAAATACAGTTATGCCTGAACGTTTGACAAAATAATATTAACTCAAGGTCCTCTTACTAGCTTCTTACAGGGCTTTCAGCTCAAATTGTTGCACAGTTGTCATGGAGATGGATCCTCAATCATGACAATTTTGTTAAATTAATGAAGGTTAAATGAATAAGTCATAAGTGTGCCGTGTTTCTAGAGTTTTCTTTAACTGTCTTGACTCCTTGTATCAAGTTCTGAAGGATTTCTTCACTTTTTTCTAAGTAAAGAAATTTGAGCTTTTGACATTTTGCGATAAAAGCTGAATTGTCAAAATGTTTGCAATTTAAATCAAGCTCTTCCAGCTTCTTCTTCGTGTTTTCATCTGAGAGGTGCACTTCAAAAACTCGGCTGCTGCTGTAGCAGCTCGCGATCAAAGGCGCTGCCCATAATTACTTTAACAAGCTAAAATGCGATGAATATACAGCTGACCTTGTTAAACACGTACAGGATTGTTGTTCTGATTACAACACAAAGTTGAGATGAAAGGTGTGATGATATCTAAAAAGCCTGTTAACAGTCATTCAGAGCAGATTTCTAAATTACAGGTAAACAAATCTGTGATAACCTGCTGCAGTCCAGAGGAAAATATAGTACTTTTCAGAGCTACAGTACAGTATTTATTTTATTGTATTACAGATCAATGGATAGAATGAGTAGACAGAAATATCTAGCATTCATGAAGAGCTTATAAAACAGGATATGTTATAGATTAAACTGGCCAACAGAAAAAAAAGGCAGGCGCATTCAAAAATACTTGGCAGGTGTTTAGGTGAACCATCTGTCTGTCAACATTTATCATGGGAAGACTTCAACCAATCAGCTCAATGAATCATATAACATAGTCAAACTCTTACTGACATCAGTCAGATGAAGAGAAAAAACATATTTTCCATCAAAAAAAAGCCTTCAGTGTCGTCCTTTGCTTTTCTCTTCAAGTAGAAATACCGTCGCTGCAGGTAGTTCCTCATACGACGCTGATTGGGCTGAACCTGTGGTCCGGATACAAACGCACAGTTAGAAGTCTGGCATGATGCATACTGGCGTGATCTCACAAGTCCAGCTGCCTCACAGAGTTACAACACAACAGCCCTTCATTAAACTCTCTCTTCAGATTTCAGTTGACATCCTGTCAGTGTGATGCAATACAACACGACCAGTAGTGATTAAAGAGTTAAATCAAAACTTATCTGACACAATGTCAACAAAAGCTGAATTCTGTGAGATTCATGAAGTTAGTTTTATTGCAGGGCTAATTGCATTTGATTACCTAATTCGGTCCAGGCGTCTCCAGATTGGCAACTTGGTTCACGGGCTGGTTTGAAAAGTGTTGCTCTGTCTATTTTCACAACAAGACACTTCTTCTGGTGTAGCACCAATAATCATCATGTCTACTTGTGAAGAATAGAGCTGTGGAGAGAGTCGAGGTTTGATTCTATGCCCAGACACAAATTGGCGTAGACCCACGCCCCCCTCCACCTTCCACATGATTCCCTTCAGTGTAATCTGATGAGGCATCAGCCTCAATTTATTTTATGAAGAGCAAAGAGTGGAAATTATTACAGAGTGACGACCACATCACCTCATCATCCATCCCTTTCCTTAACATGGAATTCCATTTAGTGTTACGCTTTAATACTTTAATAAACTGCCAGCTAGAGTTAGACACCAGGCTGGTTAGATACCTAGAACTGTAATCACCTATCAGTCCTAATTCCTGTTATCATGAAACAAGTATAGACACACACACGGTCAGGCAGTTAACTCATCGTGCTAATTAAAAGATATCCAGCCTGATGTACGACCTCTTGTGTCTCGCTTGTGTCTTTAGTACCTAATAAGACTCTGCAGCTTGTCGAAGAGAACAAACTCTTTTGTGTCACTGGCTGTGCCGTGGCATCATTTAGACCAGCAGAGACTGTTTGGGGGCTTTTGTTGTTGAAGCTTTGTTTCAGTGTTCCTGACCCCTGAGGGCTTTTTTGAAACAGTTTTCAGGTTTAGTTGGAGTTTTTGCAGCCAGCCTGTTGTCTGGTTGTGCTGCTGACTCCTGAGTGTTTAAATCGTTTGAACTCTGAAGCTTAATCGTTCTTAGACTGTCAGTCATGATTTAGGCTAAAAAGGCATTTTTGTTCTGGTGGAACACATCAAGGACTTTGTGAGGTTGTATTTACAAAGAGTCAAAAAGAGACGCCGAGCGAGGGGAGCGTTTGTATGTGCATCCTCTTTCTTATTTAATCTTAAGTAGAATGTATCAAATTTCAAATATTATGTTTGTTATGCTAATGTCAAATTTACCCAAATCCCATGTAATTAAACAGGGCTGTCAATCACAACATGAATTCTTCTTTTTGTAACATCAAATAAAACCAAACTCAGAAAATGAACACTTGAACAAACATCAATGTAAATTACTTCAAATGCTTAAAAATAGGTTAGAAATATATATTTATTTTTCAAATATTATCATAATGTCAAATATTATCATAATGGTTCGTTCAGACCCGATCAGGCGCTACTGCTAATCACCGCAGGGTTGGTTAGCGGTGTGTGAGGGGGTGGGGTGGTGTTGGTGGGCTGCTGGGAGTGTGTCTATTTGTGCTGAACATAACCGCTGTGAAACGATCAGGAAAAACTTTTTATATTTAAAAGTTTAACCAGCTTTATTGGGGCCGGCGCTTCCTCACTCTTACTCATTTTCTGTGTCTCCAAGGCTCGCTCTCTCTCAAACCATTGGACACAAATCAAATTAAACTTGTTCGTGTCACTATTTTGCAGCATAAATAGCGAGCCAGACTCAGATTTAGAAGCTGGATACATCAAATAAACAAGGCCAGAACACAACAAGTAGAGTATCAGAGTTTAGATTGGAATTTGGAAAAGTGCAGTCCGATCCAATCGCCAATCAGATGTCACCACTGAGGAGTCAAAAGTCAAGCAGCCAAAAGGCACTACCTCCACTCAAATTAATGGAAACACTGCCGCAGCGGTGCTGGATCCTGTCTGAATCCAGCCTAAAACAGATGGGCATTGTAGTTTGTTTTTCTAGTTTTTGTAGTCACTCAAACAGAAGTATGTGTTGGAGACTATTTTCAGCTGCACATTTGGAGCTCTACAGCAGCAGCATACAGATTGTATGTGGGATTGAGTTAAACTAACAGTTCATCATAATGATGAGACATGTCACCCAGTGCAACAGTGCGGCTCACTGATGTGTTTCCAACAGTTTCTGGACAACAATAGAGCTCTGTGGCGCAGAAAAGATCTATCAGCCTTTGACGCACACACAGTACTTGCTTTTAGTCTTTTCATGGCGTGTCAACAATAAGAAAAATATTGAACATCACCAGACGTATCCTTGAAGATGGTTTTCTTTCCTGTGTGCTCACAAAGTAGTGGCTTCTCTTTAACTGGTTGTTTTCTCCCTCCAGCCTACAGCACCTTCTACATCATCGGCCTGGTCCTGTCCATGCAGATTCCCTTTGTTGGCTTTCAGCCAATCAGGACCAGTGAACACATGGCCGCAGCAGGTCAGTATGCAGTAACCTGTGGTGGAAAGTGGAAAATGGCATTGGAAGCCAATAAAATGTCCATTAATATAGTTTACTGCAGAGCTATGGAGTAAACCTTCAGCACAGAAACATTATTTTTAGCACACATGCTCATTTAAGTCTTTACACAGTGCTCACATCTCCATGTGTACATTAGAAGCATCATTTTTTTTACATATGAGTAGGACATATCCTTTTAAACTATCAGTGTATCATTTTTTAAATTTCCATTGGGTACCATATGCATATCTGCTACAAAATTAGATTCTTAAATGCATTCTGTGTATGAGCCCTCAAACCAGAGGCTGTAATGATGATGAGTTAATCTCGGACCATTCACCTGAGACTATTCTCATAATGTCGGTGCCCACAGCAGCTTGGCTGTGCCAGAGTATCTGTGGAGGACAATGAGAGTAGAGTGGGGGAGTCAGGTTTGACCTGCAGAGACGCCTGAAAGCATTCAGACATGCTCAGTACTGAAACTCTGAAGGTGAAGTGGATGTGATGCCTTTAATTGGTTCACATAAGTAAGTAACAGAAGTAACAGAACTGTGCGCCAATAACTGATTCACTGAACATTGGACATGTAATTAAGGACAAATAGATCTTTTCTCTGTAACACTTTAAAAACTTGTCTTTTTCCTCCCACTCTTCTTGTCAACAATGATCTACTATATTTACTTCTGGAACAAGGAGTATATTTCATATCTGATGTGTGCTGTATCTCTGCAGGTGTGTTTGTGCTGCTTCAGGTCTACGCCTTCCTGCAGTACCTGAAGGACAGACTGACCAGGCAGGAGTTCCAGACCCTGTTCTTCCTGGGAGTCTCTGTAGCTGCTGGAGTGGTTTTTCTCTCCGTCATCTATCTGACATACACAGGTTGGTTCACATCTCAGCCGAACGAATAGCTTTCAAATACATTATTTATAGCTATAAAAACATTTAAATTACATTCATCCGAGTTGGAGAATTTGCCGTGCAAACATAATGACTGAAGGAGAAAAGAGACATCCATACAAGGCTGTGTACATAACAGCTTTCTTCTGTAAAAGTGTTTTATGTCAGATCTTTATAATTTTATATTGACTGGCTGGTTGTACTTGATGAAACCCAGCTGCTCCAGGTGTCCACATTTATTCAGCATTTTACATATTTCCCAGGTGTGCTTCTTTAAAGAATGGTGGATCAGACTTAGACTGAGGGCTTTGATTTTCTGTGCAAGAGTCATGATGGTTATTAGGAATTGAGGTTTGGTTACACGGTGCAGAGCTGGTATGAAAAATCAGTGCTGTGGGGAGAATAACTGACTAAGGAACAGTTCTGATTGCATGATTGATGATGAAGCTTATTTTAGACAGTTGTTGAAATGTTCTCAATCATCCTGATAGCATGAGCCGTGATGGTTTGTCAGAGACGAACAAACTGAATAAGTAAACTCAATAAAATGCACTGCACAAAGCCCGGCCGACGCTGTATGGATTAAGACCAATTTTAGCCCTGGATTGATCACCCTGGACCATTTTAGAATTGGGCTGAATTTCTGCCAGATCGGTTGTCTTTTGACATGCACATTTATGAGGGTCACGGCGCTGATTAATTACCTGAACGATTAACGATCTGGCTGTCGGACGGTCAGATTCATTTCTGGCAGATCAGACATTTTACTCTGCAGTTAGAGCAGCTCCACAGTCTGAATTCTCACATGGCTGCTGTCAAAATCTCTGTTCTGAACTGCAGTGAGCTGCTTTTAATATGACGTGCTATATTTTACATGTTGTGGCTAAAACTGCAGTCCTGACACTGGTGTGATATAAATGCTGCACGACAGACAGCATATTGTCTGCAGCATACACATTATTCTTTTCTTCTTACCTTCAGTTCATAGCAGAATTACATGAAGTAGAGCTGCAACTAATGATTATTTTTATTACTGATAAATAAAATGTCAGGAACTAGTGAAAATGTCTTGCTTTTTCCACAACACAAAGATATTCAGTTTGCTAAAGAAACCAGCAGATATTCACATGTGAGAAGCTGAAATCAGAATTCCTCTTTAGAAACTGACTCAACAGTTAATCAATTATCAAAATAGTCTGTGATTTATTAATTCAATAGATGACAGCTCAACTCAACTAATCGACTTATCTTTGTTGCTCTAGCACAAAGTAATGCTGCCTTTTTAATTTTTTTGATTACAAAACATTTCTTTTCTATGTGGATTGTGCATTAATATGATAATGCAAAAGTAATCCTAAGGCTGCTGTCCTAAACAAATTACTTTGATTAAAGAGTATTTAAGTTAAATATTCTTTAATTTAAGTTAAATATTCCTTAATATTTACTTTACACAGAGAGCTGCTGCCTCAGTTTGTAAATCACAGTTCACTCTGCTGGATTAACTTTGCACTGACACCAGTAGAACTTGTCCAACGTGCACCCGGCCTCTCGCCCTAAGTCAGCTGGGATAGGCTCCAGCCCAACGCGACGCTGATGAGGATAAGCAATTACAGAAAATAGATGGATGGATGACACCAATATATTACCACAAGCATATTTTCTGCATTATACACTGAAAAAAAAAATCTTCATGTTGGCACATATCCCATAAGATGAACGCCAACAGAGATATGTCTGCGATAGAGCAATGTCGACCTACCGACCTATGGGCCCAGCTATTAACAGCAGGACTGTATGTGTGGGATTGAGTCCAGATGACCAACAGTGTGTGTGTGTGTGTTCATGGTAATGAAGGAACAGGTCACACAGTGTGGAAGAAGATCTATCAGGCTGTGACACACACACAGTACTTGTTGGTGGATACATTCATTGTTGGTGTTGGTTTTATAATCAGCTTCACCCTATTAAAAACAGTGATGTAGATTTGATGAGGTTTTGTAGAATATGAGACGATCTGCAGTTTTATTATTTACACTGTGTTTTGTTTACGTTTCATCTAAAATGACCTGCAGCTGTTATATTAAAACTGTAATATTGAAGCTGTAATATTGTCGGTAATAATGTGGAGAATATTACAAGACATTTGACTGCTTTGATGAGTGTGATCACCGTAATGAAACCTCTCATCTAAAGCTACATGTAAAGCGATAGCTGCTTATGATTAGAATCAGCCATCCGCTGACATCACTCATTTATCATCCACGTGTGGTAGGACCACCTGCTGGCGATCTAACGGCAGTGATTAGTCTCTGCGTTCTCATTTATGACTGCACCGCTGAGCTGAGTGGACAGCGGGCCAAAGAGAGCTCATTACAGCCACTCGTCATGTGCGCCGCACAGCAACACGCCGCAACACATTACAAGACGCACATACAACAGGGATATTACATGATCAATAGATGCAGGAGAAATGCGTGTTCCACAGTGGTGTGTGTACATACGTGTGTTTGTTTAACTGGACTGGTGAGTACATTCTAACAGAGTCCATATGTTCTGTGTGTGTTTCACCTTCAGGGTACATCGCTCCATGGAGTGGGCGCTTCTACTCTCTCTGGGATACCGGGTAAGTCGTCACAACTGATGTGCTGTACTTTTGCTCTGGGTTTAAAGCATCTCAGCCCAGAGCTGATAATTAATTAGATTTGAATTATGTACAGTAGCACATTTACCCATAAATCTGTTCAACTGCACGAGACAGAAGGTGGCAGGGTGAGAGTAAGTTTCATCAAAGATTTATTCCACCTCGTCTGCTGGATGATTTACCGTGAAGTCCAACTTTTAACATATTCAGCTTTAGTCCGTCTCAGAGCATGTGTTAATGAGAGATCAAGGACATAATGATTTTCTTTTGTGCTCAGGTAGAAGTTACAAAAGTAGATCACCTTTCTTTCATTTCTCAGTCAACATGTCACGTTTGCACACAAAGCACCGTAGCTTGGCCTGTGCCTCTGTGTAGCGGCCGACATGTTTTCATGGTCGAACAGTGACGATCAGTGAGCCCGTCACTCAGGCCAAACATAAAATCCTAAACAGACAAATCTCCCAAATCTGGGCTTAGGGAGAACCACAGGAATGCAGCATCAGCTGTAAGAGTCTAAAAGTGTGTGCACACATGTTTGTGTGTTTGTGCACACGCCTCAGTATGTTCTTTTTTTTTTTTTTATTATTCAAGGAAGTTACGTTTTGCTGCAGTGCAGTGAAAGTATTGAGGTCAACCACGGACCAAAGATAACTGACATCAGCCAGAGTCATTGCTCTCATCTCATAGCTCAGCAATAGTTAGCAATACTATGCTTTTATTCTGAAAGGAAAGGATTGTTTGACATTAATAACCCATTTAAAGACTTCCTTTTTCTCTTCCTTTGTCTAACCATACCTTCTTCTGTGGTGTCTCCTTGACTTCCATGTTGTCCACAGCTATGCTAAGATCCACATTCCCATTATAGCATCAGTATCTGAGCACCAGCCCACCACCTGGGTGTCCTTCTTCTTTGACCTCCACATCCTCGTCTGCACCTTCCCAGCAGGCCTCTGGTTCTGCATTAAGAACATCAATGATGAACGTGTCTTTGGTAAGAGCCCTTCATGGAACAAGTTTTTTTTTTTTTTCTTCTTTAAACGTTAGAACAATGTTATTGACAGAGGTCGTGGGACTCGTCAGATTTGTCCTTTAAAACACAATCAGACTGTGTTCCAGCGTTGAAGGATTGATAATGGAAGCGGCATTTGTTGAGTGTTGATGGAGTTGTTGTGGTGGAGGTGGAGACAACAGGCTTTAGAGTACCCACGCTATCAATAAAGTGCCCACAATAACAAGGAAGGAAGCTTTCAGCAGTATTATGGCTTTTATAAAGCTGTCCCTCAACTGAAACGCTGGCACTGGACTGATGAACATCAGCTTCTATATTTTTCTGTGACATGTTTGTCAAAATTCTTTATCATTAACACAAAGAATGCATAAGATAGAGCAGACATTCTAACATTGGATATTCATAACATGAGAAAGGTCAAAGTGTAGTTTGACACGAACACTGACAGCTAAATGTCAACTCAAGGTCCACTCTCTATTCCAGGGCATCATGACCGCTATCTGTTGAATGATAGCCTTTGCCATTTTGTCACTACATGTGATTAAAGGTTATAAATTGAGTCTGAAGCAACAGGATACAGGAGAATGGCTGATGGCTGACATTTCTATGAAACTATATGTAAAACCAAAGAGCCTCATGTCTTGTCCTGCGTGTGTATGTGAGCTATCGTGATGTCTTAAAAATAAGCTCAAACATTAGTCTGATTCACCGGATGTGGACTGTAAATATAAGCCTGCCAGCAGCCTCCACGTCAGCATCCTGCTTCACTTTTGCAATCCTCGTGTTGCTCTTTTCCCGGCACTACACGCTACATGCCGACAAGTTGCCATGACCTGGTTGCTAACCATTACCCTGATCGCCCACCCTCCCCCTCCTCCCTCAGAGAAAGAGAGAGCATGATGATTATGAGTGCAGTCAAACCTGCCAAATGTCCACAGCACTGCTGTGTGTGACTACTCATAAACAGGAGAGTAATTAGCATGGTAAAATAATAACTGTGGTTCTGTCAGATCAAATTTGGTACACACTTGGTATCTGTCAAATAACCAGGAATCTAGACAGTTTGACCTTTTTCAGTTTGGTTGTGAGGTTGTGCAGGTGTGGTTGAAACAAGCATGCAAGAGTTCCTGAAACACAAAAGCAACTAATCTATCAGCAAAGCGTGTTCAGTGTGAGCCCGAGAATTACTCATTAGAGTGCTAATGATTTGATTCTGCATATTCCATTACGTGGAGTATTATTTGTCAGTATATTTCATCAGTTTGTTATTTCTTTTCCTGATGACTGCAACAGTGAACTCTCAGGATATCACTGACAGAATATTAACGTGTGACACGTGCTGTCTGTGAGCGCGTGAATTCATATTCTCTAAAACATCGGCCAGTGAAGGAGTCCAGCTCTCAGGCTCCCTCTGCTCCTCTGTTTGTTTGTCTTGTTACAGTTTGCGAGACCCATTCACACACACACACACACACACGCGCACACACACACACACACACACACACACATCATCTAATGAAACTGCACTGTGATAAAAGTAGACACGGGAAAAAAACAGTGTTGAGTTAAACTTGTGAATCTGTCGACACTCCTTTCTTGACTGTGTGAATATTCACAGTCTGCACTGTGCACAATTACTTTATCTCTCATGAACTGCTCTTTGAATTAAGCATGTAAAATAAAATGTTCAGCTGTTGTGACACATGACAGAAAAAAAAATCTCCTTCCACTGTTAAGAAATTACGTATTTTAATACTTCTATGCCTAAAAGAACTATTATTATGCATAAACATAATATAGCCTGACTGATACGTCAACATGGCTCATATGTCCTGCCTATATGTGACAGATCATCACACAGAAAATCACATTTTAATCTACAGCTAACTCACAGCACACACTACCGTATTTAATATTTATTACAATGTGTCTTACATCATTTATAATGTATAATATGTTGTATTTGTGGTGGAGTTTATACAGAAGCTCTTCTCCAAACATTTTATTTAATGGACTGTGATAAAATACAACTTACTCAGACAAACAACAGATCAGTCTGGGCACACAGGCTGACACACTGAAGCACATTATTATATAAAATCTCCCAAAACAGCTCTTCCCCTACCCCCCCGATCCCTGTGAGTGTGTGAGCCTCATTGTGCCGTATAATAACTGTTGAGACAGACGAGAGAGCTGGATTTGTTCATAATGTGTTTGCCAGCAGCATCTATCACAGATTTATGTTGGAGTCCACAGCAGTGATGTCTTTCTGTTTATTTATCTCCATCTCTGAGTTCATTTGTTTTTTTGTTTTTCCCTCTGCCTCATTATTTTTGTTTGACATCGTCGGTCTCACTCACTGATGCTGCTCTAGTTCACACACATATGCTTTGTTTCTAAATCAGTGTGCGTGTACTGTACAGTAAATGACAGTAATCTTCACTGCTAATTGAATTAATATCTGTAACACAAATTAACATGTTGAAATAAAAGAAAACATAATCTATATGTACTGTATGTTGTTAATGTCTTAATTAAACTACTTTATTTTTAACATCTTACATTATGAGTGAAGCAGTCCAACAATAAGTACAGTGTATTCTTTATGTGGGAGATAATATTACACTTTTAACATCATACATTTAGCTTGATTGATATTTTTGCACAGCTTCTCTGTCAGGACATTAAAAAACAAACAAATCACAGCTCAGCAAACAAACCTGAAAAAGATGAACCATCATGGCATCATGTGCATCTACACAGTATAAAATAAATATAAAATATAATTTAAAAAAATACCCTAAAAGAAACATGCATTAGTCAGTCCAGCACTTTATTATGTTGCTAATCCAAAATAAACAATAACTGGAACCCATCGGTTTTAAAATGTCTGTCTCTGGTTTAATTCAGTCACTAATGACTGATTCATCTCTTTGGTTTCATTGATTCTTCATCTTCCAGTACACTTTTGGTTCACTTAGTTCGATCTAAGCCACAGAAAAGCTTTTTCCAACCATTCTGTGATCCAAAGACTCTTCAGAACATCTTTGGCTTTTCTGTTCTGCAACTTCCTGTTACTTATCAGACAACACGTATACACCAATAAGATCTCTACGGACCTAAAATTGGCCATTAATATCCGGGTCAGCCTCTATTAGCCAACATAAAGTCCAGTCCTGTGCTGCCTCTCCTTGGCTGAATCCTCCTCCTCCTCCTCTTCCTGTGGTTTTGTACTGCTTTCTTGTTTACTTGCGTTTTCGGCTCCACTCTATCTCACGGTGTTTTCTGTGTTCGTCTCTTACTTGCTCTCTACCTGTTGTCCTACTCATTTCACCGCAGCTCTTTGATGTCAGTTCAGCTGAAAACACTCCATTAATACTGACAAACACATTTGGCTTTGTGTTTGATTATGTACTTTTCTCTCTGCTGGTACATTTTCTCTTTTGACCCTGTTTCCACCTGTGAGTGAGATCCTCGCTGAGCAGAGGCAAAGTATTTGAACAGAGCAAAGGAATATATGAATTTTAGGTCACTATCAGACAACAGAGCAGAGAGACTCCACTCAAATGAAATCAAACTCGTGAACCTTTAATCATAACATCTTGGTCATCTCTCTCCTTCTCCTTTGGTTCCCTCACACCAGTGGCCTTGTACGCCATCAGCGCTGTGTATTTCGCCGGCGTCATGGTGCGTTTGATGCTGACTCTGACTCCGGTGGTGTGCATGCTGTCGGCGGTGGCCTTCTCCAGCGTCTTTGAACACTACCTGGGAGACGACATGAAGAGGCAGAGCCCGCCTGCAGAGGACAGCAGCGACGAGGACGACAGGAAGAACGCCGGAAACCTCTACGACAAGGTTAGTGGGCATCAGGATGCGTGACGCGTCACCTTTTTGTCACACCTTGTCATTAATGATGAATGAATCAGACCAAATCTGTCAAAACAAAATTTTCTTTTCTATTCACATAAAATCTGAATCTACTAATACTAAAAGCATTTTACACAAGAGGCAGTTATTATATTATTAGCCAGCATTATTGTTTGGGGACACACAGTCAGCAGTTACTCATCTAATGATATCTAACCACACCAAACACAAGGACATGACTAAAATAAACACATAACATATCACCATTACAGAAACTCTGTATTATTTGGTGTCTGTGATAGAAGAAAAACCTGCAGCTGTATCCTCATTACTCTCTCCTCCTTCCTCGGGGGAAACCAGATAGCGCTGCTGTCCAATGTTTTTGCCATCCTTTTGCTGCTTTTCTTCCAAATTGATTCAGTGGGAATAATGTATTACCAACCTATCACAGGTCTTCTGAAGGGCCACCATAAAACAGCTACAGCAGTTAATAGTCTGTCTGAGAATCCTCTCAACGGGCACAATTAACAGTCTTCCAGTACATTATCGGCTCATTTTTGCAGCGTCTAGTCTTGTTAGAGTTTCAGTAACCTTTACAAATGTCCCGTCGCTGTGCGCTGTCCCCCTGCAGGCTGGCAAGGTGCGTAAACACGTATCGGAGCAGGAGAAGGCCGAGGAGGGCCTGGGCCCCAACATCAAGTCCATAGTCACCATGCTGATGTTGATGCTGCTCATGATGTTCGCCGTCCACTGCACGTGGGTCACCAGCAACGCCTACTCCAGCCCCAGTGTCGTACTGGCATCATACAACCACGATGGGTGAGACCTGTCACTGTCTTTATGTTATGGATCATGTTTACAGCTCTGTATTATTCAAAAGAGCACAACCCAGTGAAACAACGTTTAGACCATCTGAGGACAGCCGTGCTAATGTTCTCTGCTCTTCAGAGGGTCAGCTCACCCAAATTACATCACGTATCCCTGCTTACCTCTTGTGGTATGCAGCCATGCAGATATTTTTTGTTATCTTTGGCCTGGATTTGACGTACTGAATCCACCTCTGAGATTTCTGCCTCCATTCTGATACAATGGAGTGTTTGCTTTACGTGCAGTGGTGGAAAAATGACATTTAAAATCTTCACCAGTAGCATCTTTCCAGAAACAGTGTTCCCATTAATCCACAGACTGTGCTGTCATCACTTTTCAGTGGAATTACTTTCCACAGCAGTAACAGTCTCTCAGCACTGTGAGCCTGGATGGATTAGAAGTCTTTGGGTCTGTGGTCACAGATGCATAAAGGCCTCTTCTCCTACCTGGAAGATGGTTTTGCATTTATTTTTTTCCCCCAGTTATTTTTCAGTTTGAAGTGAACTCTTTAGTTCTGCTGTTGGTGTGAAGTCTTCTGCTCTTGCTGTAGATAAACATGCTGTCTAAATCCTTTACAAAGCCTCCTGCCACAGCAGATCCACACTGACACTCCTCTCCACAGATATCACAGCAAATACTGCAGCATAATATACTCTATATATAATAGACCACCATCAAACGGAAACTGTAGTGAAGCTTCTGTTTTCTTCCAGCAGATATATTACAAATAAGAACAGATACTTGCTGCAGCTCAAGTAAACAGTGCAGAGCTGTATGAGACATAAATATAATGACAATAATCATCAGATCAGATTGGAATCAGCAGATACTTGAGAGGGTGAACAGGGTAAAGTTTTAATTAAAAGATATCACCACGAAGCTTCCCCGGTTGATTACTTTCATTAAGACAATTACGTTTTGTATCGCTTTTGTGTCATCACCTCACCCATCTTTAATTTTCTCATCCAGCTCCCGTAACATCCTGGACGACTTCAGGGAGGCCTACTATTGGCTGAGGCAGAACACGGATGAGCACGCCCGAGTGATGTCCTGGTGGGACTACGGCTACCAGATAGCAGGCATGGCGAACAGAACAACGCTGGTGGACAACAACACGTGGAACAACAGTCACATAGCACTGGTGAGAGCCGCTGCACCTTGTCAATCTTTCACATTGTCTTTTGATACATAATTATTTGAAACTTTCACTTCAAATGTAACTGCACAGATCCCCGTGGAAATCAGTGACTGCTATTGTTGTAGCGTCTTAGTCTCTCTCTTTGTACTCCTTTTCTTTGCCTCCACTCTCCATGGTTACACAGTTTAACAGCTCCTAGTTAAGTCTTTTCTCACCACTATGTGGAACTCAGTGTGGATTTGTTGCCTTGGTGTATTGCACCACCAAGTGGACATAACATCATCTCTGTGCTGCAAACAGGTTAAAGTGAGATCTTATACACATGACAGAGCCCTCTGGTAGTTTAAGACATTTTCATTAGACAGAAAAAAGGAGCAAAGACAAAGATGTCCTAAATTTAATTGCTTATACAGGTCTAGTCAAAAAACACTGGAGCCTACACTTCCCATAATGCAGCTCATAAGCGTGTCTTTGAAAGACCCTTTCCAGCGTGTCAAAAGAAACCCAGACAGAGCTAACACCACCGTGACAACGCCACCGCTCAACTGAAAATCAGTGGATTGTCTGAAACGAAGAGAATTTAAGTCGCCACGTCTTTGTGTTCCTACAGGTGGGTAAAGCCATGTCATCCAATGAGACGGCAGCCTATGAGATCATGAGGTCGCTGGACGTCGACTACGTCCTGATCATCTTCGGAGGCGTGATCGGCTACTCAGGCGATGACATCAACAAGTTCCTGTGGATGGTGCGCATCGCAGAGGGGGAGCACCCCAGGGACATCAGGGTGAGACACACGCACACGCACACACACACACACACACAAGGAACCAACAGAAGCAGAGATTACTGCAGAGATGGTGAGTACCTGAAAAGTGGAAGTCATATTAATACAACATCACAGGAGATGGAGTGCTGTTGTACTGAATATCAGCACAGCTGTGATCATGTGATCAAAGTGTGTGTGAGTTGACTTATTTCTGCCTCCATCTGTCTGCCTGTCCATCCAGGAAAGTGACTACTTCACGCCGCAGGGAGAGTTCAGAGTGGACAAAGCTGGTTCCCCCACCCTACTCAACTGCCTTATGTACAAAATGTCTTACTACCGCTTTGGAGAGATGCAGGTATGTCATCATTAATCATCATTCTGCAGTGTTACACTCAGCTAATAACACAATAACTGACAGCAACCTCTGTCTGTTGATTTAGACATAAAAAACTTCATCTGTCTTCATTTTCTGTTAAGTTGGACTTCCGGACGCCTCCAGGCTTTGACCGAACACGCAACGCTGAGATCGGCAACAAGGACATAAAGCTGAAGCACCTGGAGGAGGCGTTCACTTCAGAGCACTGGTTGGTCCGGATTTATAAGGTCAAAAAGCTGGAGAACAGAGACCGCGTAGAGCACAAGCTGCGAGGCACCGACACCACTAAGCAGAAGTACACCTCCAAAAAGGTGAGCTGGGCCTCTCTTCAGCCACTGCACGGTGTCTGCTCTGACTCTGACACACAGACTGGAGAGTGTTCCGAGTGGGCACAAAGAGCTGTGAATGCTCAGCAACTGTCTTTGTTTTATGGTATGCAACCAGGTCGAGGAGCTTAGCAGTCATGATGAGAGTGACTCAGAGCAAACAGTCAAACGACATGAAACAAATCCTCTCACATTGTTCTGCTCTGTAATGACCACAGTCTAACAGGATCTGATGTTGGAGTGTGAACCTCGTGTGTGTTAACAATAAACTAACAAGCTGAAGTTGGGTCTTAAATGACCTAGTGATTTTTGAGACCAACTTTGTTGAATATCAGCACGGCTGTGATTCAGTCAGAGGTGACAGTGCTGAAGATAATCACAGCAGTTTTCATACAGCAGCTCTACACATAACATTTATGAGTTCAATTTCTGAACAATAGCTTGCTCTGTATTTTGTGGAGGTCTACAGGTCACCACAGGCCAGCTGCTTTGTGTCATGTATTAATGCAACCAGCGAGTCTGCTGACAGTTGATAATATCAGTGTAGGTGTGCTCTCCTCAGCACCAAACAGGAAGCAGAAAAGCAGGTAGTTACTACAACCAAAAAAACCTCCTAACACACATGATGGAGCAGGACCTCCTCCTAACATACACACAACCTCCAGGCTTCCAAACAACTCTGTTCCCTCCATTCATTTTGAACTAGCTGTTAGACTGTATTTAGACTTACTTTATTTTTTTGAAGGTGGGTTTCAAATATTAACCATGTTTTTAGTTTTAGATTTAAAACATTTCATTAGGTCTGTTTTGTACAGCAGCAAAACTTTGTGTTAAGGCCTACTGAGATACAGTCTCACTGTCTCCTTTTACTCTGATTGAAAAAGTTGATCCTGTTATGTTGAACCTTATTTTCTATCTGAACATGAAGTGGTTACTGAAAGGTCTCAATGCATTGCCTAATATTTACTTTTTTTATGTTTTTGGTCTTTTCTCCTGTGCAGACAGCCAAGAGGAAGCGTGGATACGTCAAGAACAAGCTTTCCCTCAAGAAGGGCAAGAAACTGACCAAGAAATCTTTATAGAAAGTCGACCACCACCAACAGAGGCACATTGTGGACGGGAGAGAGGAAAAAAAACATCTTAAACACAAAACTTTCAACAAAAACAAGCAGCAACAGTAAATCCACCAATCAAGATGAATAAGGAACACCAGAGGTTCTCCAGAGCCCTGTCATCCCCCCGCGTCCTCACCTGGAGGTCCAGGCTGGAAACGTTACCATCACTTAGGAGAATGTGTTGAACCTCAGCTGACCGGGTTGACCTGATGATAAGCGCGGGTCAGGGAGGAGGGATGGGAGATGTTGGCTAGTCCGAGATCCTCCCCACACTGGTTTTAACCTGAGGAACTGTGACCTTTGACCCGCTTTTCTTTTTTGTACTTGAACATGAGAGGAGGGTGAGAGAGAGGAAGAGATTAGCTGTCCTCACGAGGGACTCAGCTTGGGACTGCTCTATGCATCGCATCATTCAGTTAGAAATAACACAGTGTAGAGGCGCCGACAGAAAACACCCCACTGTTCTTAAATATCCTCGATTCAGCGCTGAAACCCCTCGACCTGCTCAAACTGAGGCAAAGAGCGGCGTTAGGATGACTCAAACGGTGTTCCCACCCCCCAAGTCTTGATCAGTATTCAAAGTCAGTTACAGCCGCTTTCAGAGGTGTTGGAGGTCGTGCTCAGGTGCTTTTGGAAGGTCCGGGTGTTGGAACATACTCAGTACTCTGTTTTCATGTGTTTTATTTCCTTTACGTTCTCCTTAGAAGTCTGCATGTACACATATGTGCCAATGAGGAGAAGCCGTCACTTTTCATACAACCTCTCAAATCACCTTAGAACCAGGCTGCACAGGCTATGAGAAGGAAAATCTGGTTTGTTACAACTTGGCCTCTTTGTTTCTTAGTTCCTTATTTTACTCACCGAGGTCATCACGAGACGTCTGCACGCAGAGCGATCAGACAGGTTTGAAACGACCTCCGGGTCAGACAAACAGAATTAGAAAAACTAAAGACAAACGTGAAGTTGCCCAAACTGTCCATTTCCAAACATAAATCACCGGCTCACGCCCTTGTTCAAATTTGACCTACTCTACTTGCCGTAGTTGTGAGCACTCACTGTTTTTTCGAGCATTTCAGGTGCACTCACCTTCAGTTTTACCTCCAGCTGAAGAGGTCTTCCAGCAACTTAGTGCTGCACTTCCATAAAGGTGGAGGACTTCATGAGTAAATCTGCTGCAGTGCCCCCTGAAAGTGGTTTAAGTCTTCTGGCCAATCGGCTGGTTTGTTTACAGCCTGTCTGATCGTCTCTTGCACTTAACAAGACTTCAGTGAGTACAAAGAGACAAAGGCTAATACAACGAGAGCCAATTTGTAATAAACCAGCATCGTCCTTTACGCCATGTGTTCTTCTTATCTGTAATATTAGTTGAATCGCACTGACCTCAGAACAGCGTGGGCCCACCAGACACCAGATCAGTGTTGAGTTGCAGTTCATTGGGTTTAAACATTAAAACATATTTTTGTGTAAGACGCTTTAGGGAAGCCAGGTCTATATTTTATCACTCAATGATTCATGAATGAATTTTGTTGCTCTCACACAGAGGGAGTGCATGCACATGTGTTTCTGAGCTCAGGGCGAGAAAACCTGATTGTAGACACGAGAAACAGTGAAATGCGTGTGTGTGTGTAGTGTGTGTGTTTTGTTTTTAATGATAGCTCTGGCTGCAGGTTTATGAACAGCCTGAAGGTAAAACTGGAGTCTGATTTGAGTGCCACTGGATGCGAGCGTGACTGTAAATCGTTCGGGTGTCACTACCACTTGAAAGTAACGGGTCACCCGCGTACTTTTGCTTTTTTGTTGCTTGTAGCAGATGCTAACAGGGTGACTGCCATGTCGGCCAGTGTGATCATTAAAAAGCCATTAGGAGTGTAGCGTTGGTTTGCTCGAATCTGAAAGCTGTCAAAGCCCCGGAGCATCTAAAACACTGAAAACAGTGAATGGAAAGCAGCAGCAGCAGCTGCAGCAGTGTGTGGTGAAGCACGCGGCTGCAGCTCCACCACAGCCTGCTGTCAGTCTTGTCATGTGTCCACCTGATCCCCCTTTGATCCCCTCTCAAATGTCCCACTGCACTCTGTAGATAGCAGACTGCTTCTCCCTTCACAGGCACGGTAACAGCATCAAACGCTCTCTACTCCCGCCACTTACGTGAATTTAGAGAAAAATGTTGTGAAGTCCTCTGAGCTGTCAGCAGTAAGGGGGGGCTCTGCAGAAAGGAAGGCGACTTCTCAGAGGCTTGAAACAACATTAGACTTTACTGCTTCTTTCTAATTGGCTCAGTTTCCACTCTTTTTTTGTTTTATCTGCAGTTCTGTCATGCAACCGGTGGCATAAAAGTGTATTTCTTACATGTGTGATTTCTTTTGATTTGAGTGTAATTTGTTCCCTCTGTGAACCAACTTCTCCCTATGATTTCTTCCGCCTTATTCTTGTTTCTATAAGAAACGTGTCCATCCTGCGTGAGCCGACTTTGATTCTGTTTGTGAGGTTTTGTCAGAAGAGCGCCAACTTAAGCAGATCCAGGTGGAGAGAGGATAGCATTGGCCTTAACAGAAAAATATGGAGAAAAAAAAATCATATCTTTTTCCGGCGCACGACAGTCGATGAGTGTATTTATTACATGGACGATGGAGGCTGCGATGACTACAAAGCAGGCGTAGCGTCCTATCATGAAATGCAAGGATTTTATTTGGTTTTGATTTTCTAAGTCGAGGTTTCTTCCATCAATTGTAATGATCTGGATGCAGGTGTGAGAATGAAACATGCCTTTTTGAATAAAGAGGTTGAAATAACACTGTTTACTTCTTTGAGCTCATATTCACATTCAACATCTACTTACTGTGTTTAAAACACATCTGTTCCTCACAGTCTAAACACTTTATGCACACACACACACACACACGTTGTGCAGCTTCACCTCTCATCAGCTCCTTTACAGCATGTAACTGGTGTGCTTTAAAATAGGTTATGATATTGAAATGCACGTAAATGTGTCCACTTAAAGAAACAGTTTGTTATTTTAGGAACTATTTCCATTCCTGCTGACAGTTGGTTAGCTGGTTAGCTTAGCATACAGGCTGGAAATGGTGCAAACAGCTAGCCTGGCTGTCTAAACAAAATGTGATCTAAAGCTCACTAACACAAGCTAACTAACCACCTTCTGGCTGTGACATGTTCAGCATGCAGACATGTTCCAATTCAGAATATGTTACTGTTGACCCAGTTTACTGGCTATAATTTTATTAGTGGCAAAATATAAATTTCCCATTATTAATGGATAATTTAAGGGCCCTAACATATCCTGTCCCTTAACAGTAGAAATACGGAATATGTCATGTTTCTAATCCCTAATTAATCTTAATAATTGCCCTTAAAATAAGAACACCCTGTCTGTCGTGGTGACAGGTTGTAAACGGAGCACACTGACACAGTGAAAACACAGTGAGCTCATAGGTTGATGTACAGTTGATTTAATGTTTTATATTTCAAATGTTACAGCCACAACCATCCTCTAAAAATGCACACAATAAAAACAAATCCACATTTAAAAATCATACAACTGCATTGACAAGAATGCATCGTTTGTACATAAACTGTTGCAGCTCCTTTTGCCGAAGCTAGAATATATTCATACATTCAACAACTCATTGAATGTATTAAAAGAATTCTACAATGAGCACTTCCACACACTTTCAAACACATTAACGGTTCTGATGAGAGCACAGAGGAGACACAAATGAACAGGAGTCAGGGATTCAAACACAAAGCAACTAAAGGATCTTAATGTCTGTAGCCAAGACGGGTCAGTTCTTCTCTGATGGAAAATATTAGACTGTTTCCTCAAGTGGAAGGCACCAAGAACACAGGAACGATTCTCATCAAAAGTTTGTCACTGTCTGGATTCCACCAGAACAGATTTTGATATTCAAATTTTCATCAAATGTAAAAAAAAGTCAATTTTTTTTCTGTTTAACTTAAAAACATAGCTGAGTTCATCGTAATCATCCAGCTGCTTGACAACTGGTCAGTCAGCCTGTGTTTGTACCTGGTGTTGCCTGATTTCCATTCATCAGATCAAGTTGCATAGTTTGTGTGGAACTGAGCGCCGACCAGATGTTCTGAGGAGCACCTTCAAACAGCTTCAGCCGTGTTCACTCTGACTTTTTAACTCTGTTTCGCTAACTACTGCTCGTGTTCTCTTGTCATGTTTAATGAAAAAGGACTACACATAGAATCACACTGGTGCTTTTTTTAATGATTGTTTTTTAGCCCATTCACTACAAATCGTTAAAAAGTTACGTTTCTGTTCTCCAAAGGTTTTTTTTATGAGTGTCCATTCATTTCAGGTCTGAATGAAAATCAACTTTAATGACAGAGACAGCTCAGTGATTCAAAAAGACTCGAATGTTTGAGGTAGGTCAACAACCAAACTAACATGACTTCACCTTTTTTTGGCAAAGATGAGTTATTATCGTATTGTACTGGAGCTGTGAGCGGGGTCAGCAAAGCACTCGTGACAGATTTAAGAGTCGCTCGTCACATTTTATGATGCTGAAAATGGGCCACCGTTCTCTTTTAGGAGTGTGCTTTGTGTTTCTGGGACTAGATCCTCAGACTGCAGACAGAGCTCATTAATGCAATGCTGTTGCTCGCACTCTAAAGTGTCGCGGGTTTGTTTTGTCATTGAAACCTTAAAAGAGTGCAGTTTCCAAATCACTAGAGCTGCCGTTTAAATTCTAATTTACATAATTAACAAAAACAGACTCACTCAGCTGTAGTTAATTAACACTCATTCTGTGAGCTGGTGAAGCAACAACAGAAACATCTGAAATTTAAGAGACAGCACTCTGGTTTTGATGTTGGATAAAGACCAAGTCATCCCAGTACTCCTGTACAACTATAATGGAACTTTGGGCTGTCTGAATGTGTAAGTTGATTTTTACAGAGTACTAAAATGAATGAACAGTTAATAGTATTTGTAGTCAGTGGGCTGAGACATGCAGAGATGGTGGCACCACCTTTTAAAAAAGAAAGAAAAGCTACAGAATGGACAGGCTGCACACTGTGGATGAACTCCAGACACACTCTGTGTCTGTTAATTTGCTTCCTGCTCCTAAAATTTAACCATTAATGTTCAAACGTCACTTTGACTCCTGTCTGTCACAGAGCTTAATGACTTATGTCTTACATTTCACCCATAACGTTTAGTCGTCGTCCTCCTCATCATCATCATCCTCATCCTCGTCATCGTCATCATCCCCTCCGAATGACAGAAGGCTGTTATTTTTCACTTTCTTCCCAGACTTCACCTCCTTCTTCTCCTCCTCCTCCTCCTCCTCATCATCTTCCTCCTTCGCCTTCACCTTCTCTCCTCCGTTGTTCTTCTTCTTTTTGCTGGAGCTGGCTGTGATGCCCTGGAATTTGTCTGAGGAGGAGCGCTTGGCTGGTTTCTTGAACAGGATTTTACCATCAGGAGGAGGTTCATCATCTGTGGACAGGATGGGTTCATTAAAACGCATAATTTAAATGATCAGTAGTGATGTGATTAAAACATTTAACTGGACTGCACCGCTCCCCACGTTAAGTGAAACAAAGAGGCCCTCTTGACATGAGAGGATGCTTCACTCTCTCTCTCTCAGTCTGACCTTTCTCTGCGCCACCTCCGCTGCGCTTTTCGTCCTTGATCTTCTTCACGTCCTCTGCGCTCAGGTCTCCTCCTTTGAGCACCACCACCTGAGGTAGCTCATCCTCTCGATCGCTGCCGCTGTCATCGTCCAGTGTCGGCATCACCTGGCGCTGAGAGAGAGAGGGGGGGGGGGGATCACACACAGACAAAGAGGTCTTCTTTAGCGGACAGACAGCTGTTTAAAATGGCTCCATTCACTGCGCTGGATGAGCAGCAGCGGATGAGAGCAGTACTGAAAGGATGGCGGTGTTCTGCGCTTTGAATGAACGGGTCGATGGGGGAGATGTTTCACTTCAATGGGAGCTTTCCCGGTAAAATAAAGGTCAAATAAAGTGTCCTGTTTCAATGGTAGTGAATTATTTAACTGCGCTAATTAGCAGCAGACGGTCCCTAAACCCGAGACAATGTACGACAACAATGTAAATACTTCATACGTTATCCTGTTAGCTTAGCACGACTAGCCTCCGCGTCACATATCGTACCTTCGTGTCGACGGTCGGCCCTTCTTTGTACCCGACGTCACTTTTAAACTTCTTCAGGAAGGACGGCTCCGCTGGTTTCACCCATGACACGCCGCTGGCCTTATTTTTGTTCATCTCGAGGCAATAACAGAAGACAGACAGTGAAGTGAACCGGAGGCCCCACAGACTCACGACGATTCACCAAAACACAACACGCGTCATTGAGATGTGCCGCCGCGAGTCACGTGACCTCCGGAGCCAAACTGTGATTGGTGGTCGAGAGAAGCTGAAAGTCAAGCTGGCGAAAATGTGAAGCGGAAATAAGGATTTTGTTTTCAAAATAAGATCGCGCAATTAGTCGTCGGTGACAAAAAACAAGTTTTTTTTTCCAACTGTCAATTAATCAATCAAACTTTATTTGTATAGCACCTTTCATACAAAATATGTAACACAAAGTGCTTCACATAATAAAACCCTGACACCCTCCATCCACTCCGAGCCCTCCACCCCATTACAGACAAGGCGCTGTGCAAACTGAGGAAGCGCCATCTCAACATCTTGCAGTGAGGAAACACCGGAGGCAGGTTGAAAAAACACACGGAACTAAACTAAAATAAAGTAAAATAGAATAAAAATAAGAAATAAAATAAAATCCATTAAAAATGCATAATGGTAAAATATAATAGCTTAAAAATAAAGATAAAGGTTATGAAATATATATATGTGCGTGTGTATATGTAAAACTTTGTCAACCTCATTAATCTGAGCAGGTATTTTGTGGGAGTGGTTGATAAATGGACTTCAAGCTCTTTCCGGTATTCAAATAGCTGCACCGAAGGCGATATTTTTGGAAGATAGCGCACAAAGTGACCTAACTACCTGCATATATGAGTTAAAGGCTCAGGTGGTGTAGCTATCGTGCCTGCTGTAAAGTGTTCACGGAAAAATTTCGACAAGCCGACTTTTATTTTGAAAATCTCCACCACGGTCCATATCCTTTGACTCAAACCTGACAGTGTTGTCAGTGTATCTTTGTGTTCCTGTCAGTGTGCTGTGTGTTTCATTCTCTTCAAACATGGCTTCAGGGTCTCTTTACGCGTTATTCGCGGGCTTTCTGGGCGCCGCTGCCTCTCTGTCTGCCAAGCTGTCCCTCGGTGCAGACTACGTGAGAGACATGTGTGAGTCCGGGCTCCGCGGCTGGACCGAGACACACGATGGAGCCGCATCCTGCGACTGGGTGAGACGAGCTTCATACGACATTCATGTCTCTGTGTCACCTTCTCAGAACATTGTCCCTTCTTTTGGCTCCTGGTCGAAGTTTAATAAGTTTCCCATTACTCTGAATACTTGGTACCTCCCACACCAGACCATAAACAATGACTGTAAGCTGAGTGTAGTTTTTGTAGTTCTGTCCTGTGGAAAACTTTCAGATAGATATAAAATTATTAAAGGTGAGTGTGACTTTTAGAGCTCAGCTTTAAGTTTGTTAATGGAGGAAATTACGTGTTACTGATACACTTTTGGCTGTTATTGATTTTGTTTATATGTTTATACATTCACTTTGTTATTTAGTTTTTAAGATTTTATTTTGAAATTTAATGATTCGTGTGTGTGTGTGTGTTTGCAGCTCCACATCCCTCTGCGGCTGCTGTGCGGAGTCCTGCTGTTCACCTGCAACGCCGTCATGTGGACCTTCTTCTCCAAGGCTCTCCGGCACTGCTCCTCCTCAGCCAGGGCCACCGTCACCACCACGGCATCCAACTTCATCTCTTCAGTAAGCTCCAGCATTCACCTTTGAGTCCATGAAATGGATTCAGACGTAATGTCTGTCTTTTATGTCACAGTGAGTCTGTCTGTCTGTGTCCAGGCCGTCCTGGGGAGGGTGATTTTCGGAGAGACCCACGCAGCTCTGTGGTGGGTCGGCATCTCTCTCACTCTGTGTGGACTGCTCGTGCTCCACGGATCGTCACCTCAGACACTCACACAGGAGGAGGGCAAAAAGGACAAGTGATGTAGCTCTGGCTGATGGCGAGCATGCTGCACAATCGCCTGGAGGCAACACTCTCTTGGTGGCACATAATGGAAGTCTCAGGCTCTTTAAAGTGAAATGTTGCTCAGGGAATGAGGTTAGGTTGAGGTTTGTCTGAAGTGCAGTTAAAACAGCAGGCTGTGCTTCTTTTGTGTGTGTGTGTAGTGGTGGGCTTTACTGGGTCATTGAGATTAGCAGGGAGACGTTTGGAGTCCAGATTTCTACTGACAGTTTGGCCTCCAGTCCAATGAGTAAAGACTGGTTTGAGTAATACAGTGTGGTTGGCTTCATGTGATTAACTTGGTCACCATTTTGAAAGGAAACATCACTCTTCACCATCTTTTTATGGATCCTCAAAAGAATTTTGATTTAAAGGTGCAGTGTGAAAGATTTGAGGACTTTATTTTCAGAATAAGGCAGACATGGTAACATTCATAACTATATTTTCATGCATGTATGATCACCTTAAATAAGAATCTTTTTATTTTTGTTACTTAAAAATTATACTTTTATATTTACAGTGGGAGAGGGTCCTCTTTGATGGAGGCCACCAATTTGAAACACCATGTTTCTACAGTAGCCCAGGACAGACAAACTAAACAGTGACTCTAGACAGGGCCTTAAAGTGTTGTTTCTCCTTTACACTAGGAAGGTGAGGGTGATGTGAGGAGATTGCAATGCAGCGATTACACCACTAGATGCAACTAAATTCTACACACTGTACCTTTAAATGAATATGGTGGCCATAATACAAAAGATGGAAATGACTTTTTCTGATTAAGTACTTGTGGGAAATTAGCAGCAGTCTGTGTGGTACATGAAGAGTTCACTTTTTGTACTTTTAAACACTTTCACTACACATATTTTCAGAGACAGACTTCAGCCTATTGGACTGAAGATGCTGACATATATTCCACACTGCTCATTTTCAAGATAGCTGGCTAAAACATACATACAATTACACACAAATCAAGTGCAGTGTTTCCTCCGACCCACAATCTGACCAGCTTCATTCAAAACATCAGAAACAGGAATGTGAAAGTGGTCATGATGATTTATAGATTATTTCTATTGATGTACAGACTGTGTAGCAGCTCACTGCATTAAGATGATGTGACTTGAAGTGTCAGGACTTCTTTTCTTTAACTACTTAAAATTGCGGGTAACTTTTATAAAGTTAAGTATCTAACTTGGTGCAGTCTTATCAGCCAGGAATGTCACACTCAGACTGTCTAAGATCAGAAGTTCAGGTCAGTTTTTGTATGACTTTGTAAAAAAAATAAAAATAAACAGTCATTCATTCAGTTGTCTCTTTGATGATTATTAACAATAAGTTCACAGTTCACAGCAGATATGAAATATTTCCATTTATTTTAGAATAAAAAAAAGAATGGAACCCACAGAGATAAGAGTTTGTTAAAATAATGTAAACATGATAAAAACATGAGTGGTCCCATGATATCCAGCACCTGTTTAACAGTTAAAAGCCCTTTACAGCAGCTGACTCAATTACACAGGAATCTCTTCCACATGAAGTCAATTACCTTCTATGTGTGCTGCAGGCATAAAGGTACACATGGACACTGCAGACACAGATGCCAGAATTGGACAGATGAACTTATCATACAAAGTGTCCCCCCCACACACACACACACTGTGTCACACACTGTAACACAGACGTTTGCTCGTCCGGACAGATAAGGCACAGGGTGAATTCAGATCCTCACTAAAAGGCATCAGAGACAGTAAAGTGTCGAAAGCAGGCTGCTCGTATTTCATGTGTCACATTAATACTACTATTAGTGGTGTTCTCCTGAGACGGCTTGATGAGATGCTGTGAAATCCACCATCTTCTCACCTCCACTCACAAACACTTTGGTTGCGGTAACAGGAGCGCTGGGTCCTTCCAGCTGCTTCACTTCAGTTAGATTTATCACACAATGATTTCAGGAAAATACTGCAGCTTTGGCAGCATGAGTTTTGTAATAAAGGATTATTTCTAAGTGGTACGCCCTCTTAGTGTGTGTACAATGGCAGAGCATAGTTTGGTAAATGTATTCACAGAAGTTGACAGCCCTGTACATCCTGCATGTGGCTTCAGTGACACTGGGAGAGAAAATGGACGTGTCTCCCATGATAGATGAAGTCTTTGAGATATAAAATATGAATAAAAATTCTAATACCGAGTGGGTCCTCGCTGGTCAGAAAGCCCTGATATAGTCATGTGTCCACAATTTTCAAAAGGGATCTTTATGTGCTTGGAGACAAGAAAAAAAAAAAAAGTCTTCCTGATCAGAGCTAGTCCAGCGGGATCTCTATAACGTCCTCCTCGATGATCTCCCCCTGCGGGATGGCGATGTGCTCTGCGGGGCTCTTCTTGCAGCTCAGCCCTGAGAAGGGGCTACACCAGGACAGAGAGAATGGGCCACCGAACGCCGTCTGCATGGCCTCCCAACACGGCACCTTCCCCCACCTCCCCGTCTCCCCCTTCAGACGCTCGATTCCCTGCAGAAGACACAACAGTGAGGGTCTGAGGTGAAAGGAGCTGAGTTTAAAAAAAAAAAAAAAAAAAGTCTGTCTTCTACATGCACTATCAATCACAAATATGACACAAGGTTGATGACTAAAACTGCAACAGCACTATGGTTTGCGCTTTGGGCCTGTTTCTCAGACAGAGATATGACTAAAGATGTTCAGACAAACAAAACAACTTCAGATTTAAATTAAAGGACAAGTTTGGAATTTCTGGAATACTCAGTTGCCGTATGTATGCTGAATGAGTTATTGGTTGCTCTAATAATTCCTCCTGTCCGTCAAACAACCTCTTCTTAGTGTGACTACACTGTGAGAAATTACTTGTCTAGGAACCATCCAGGTCTGCATGAACTTTTGTAAGAAATCCATCCAGTTCATGATGAGTTCTTTCACACAATAAATAAAAGTGTTGCTGGTGCTAGACAAAAAAAAAAAAAAAAAATCACCACCACACCACAGTAAATAGGATTTCTTCTCTGAGGATCAGAAATGTCTAGAAAATTTCATGTCAATTCATCTAAGTTGTCGAGATATTTCATTTTGGACCAAAGCAATGGACAGATTGCCCTAGAATCACACAGCTATGGTGGCTATGCATGTAGCTAATATGAGAATGAGTTACACAAATCAAATGGCAATTATCATCCTGTCACATGTAGGTTTATTCAAACATTAACAAACACCCATTCTTGGCTGGGATTAGTGTAGGTCTGTGTTAGGTTGTGGTTTGGTGTCACAGAGATGACTGATGGTTGAGTTCAGTGCTCAGTTGGGTTCAGGATGGGTTTGGGTTGTTGGGTCTGATCTGATCTACCCTCAGCAAACGTGTTCTCTTCGCCATGCTAAATGGATAATGATGACAGCAAACCACCTTAGAGGTGAGTGTAGGAGTGTTTAGGATTCATTCACTTCATGGCCAGTACACACAGGAGTGTTTACAGCAACCACCAACTCTTTCAACATACATAAAGCATGTGAGTAATGTGTTTAATGTTCTATAAGTCTATTGTTTAAATGCTTTTCTATCAGCTTCATTTGCTTTCTAAGAAACATGCCCAAAATGTCACTAAAAACACTGTACAGGATGACTCATGCACTTTAAAATAAAGAATAAACTCCTGTGGAGGAAACAAACATGTCAAATGGTCAAAACAGTGCATGCATCCTGTTACACACGGCGCTCACTCATTCATAATGTTTGGTTGAATTAAAATAAATATATAAAAGACATGAAGCGCACTGTGGCGTTCAGATTGAAATCTGCATGCTCGTGATGTGATAAGCTTTGGATGGGACGTCTAATGTGACCTCTGTTACAAGCTTACCTCTCCTCAAGATTCTAAAGAGTTGTCTGCTTCAGACAGCGTTTGGCAGAGTGAGTTATCAACCAAAGCGAATGCAAATGAGTGTGGGGAGAACATGGCATGGGAGAGAGGCAGATTTACAGACAGGAAAGTGGAAACAGAATGAAAGACAAGGACAGAGTGAAGACTTAACAATGCAGGGTGTGACAGGACTTTATGCAGGGAGAGTAGAAACCTTTCAAACAATATTCCAACATAAACTGAGAGGCACAAACATATTTGGCCTCCGTACATTTAGAGGAAAATAAATACATTCAAAGAAGCAAACAAACACAGTTTCTGCATTGCAACTGAGAAGTATTTATTCTCTGCGCATGTGCTGAAATATTTTCAGAATATTTAGAAAGAATTAAAATTTCTGTAAAAAACAAATCATCTCCACCGTTACTCTCACCAGTGATACTTGGCACCATCATACCAGCAGAGTTTCACACACGTCACTAAACTAACCTTCACCTGTACCGTGCATTCAGATAACAAAAAGATACATACCATATCATGTAAACAAAGAATAGAAGAATAAAATGCACACTTCAGAACAGAGCACAGAGGAAAACCTCGATGATAAATACAAAGTGCTGATTAGCCTTTTTAGTACATGTGAAGGATGAATGTTAATACTTTGTTAAATGCTTTGAAGTGATCTGAAATAGTGCAGAGATACAGTCCAGCTAATGTCCCGCTATGTATGCAGTTATACATTTTCATACAGAGCTTCCCTTTTTGACTCCACACAGGATTCAGTAACCTGCTCTCCGCTTCAAACGAAGCCGGTGGTCCTTTTTTTGAGGAATTTCATTTAAAAGCTTTCCCTAACAAGTTTATTGTGGAGTTCATTGAATTTGGCACATGCTCACAACATCAAAACACCACATGAGCTCAGAGCACAGCGGCTGTTTCACTGACACACACACACGAACAGGGAGTATTAGTGTTGCTGCGGGCGACCAAACCTTTCCTCAAAAAAGGGAGCATGACATAATGTTACAGTGTGATTGCTGACATCCTGTTAACTCGACGTTCTAACAGCCGTGTTCTCCCGCTGAAACACAAGCAGGGGCTGACATTTGTTCTGGCTCAAACCATTTCATCTCCTTCGTCGAGCATCATGAGAGTGACTCAGCAAAAACAAAACAAAAAAAAACCCTGCCACGACCAAAGCAAGCTGGCGTTTTAGTGAGACTTCCCGGCTTGTTTGGGTAAAATAAAAGGCTTTGTTCATGTCGAGCATGTATCAGAGAGGAATCGGGGAGAATGTTCCACACTTGGGCAACATGGAGCTCGAATCATTTAAAACACACAACTAAACTGTAGTGTGTGTTTGGTTTTTTTTGGTCTGCCGTGAGGCTCAAATACAACAGTTTAAAAGGATCACCTTTCTTCTTCTATGGTGAGATACAGTCTACTTGACCCTTCTAACAGGTGAATTTAACCACCAATAACATTATCACATTAGATTTGCAGTCGTCTACTTTTCAAATTCTCTGGGAGAAAAAAAACAAAACAGGATCATTGCATCTTGTAAACAAGTGACTCCTTTTTTGCCCAACAGGATATTTAAAATATGTTTACAATCATAATCGACCACAGTAAGAATGATGACGTGCTGTGTTTGGTGTTATTTAAAAGGATCAGTGATAGAATGGATGTTTGCAGAATGGCTCTGATATTATGAAAACTGAACCTACTGAACCATTCATCCATTCCACTGACAACCTACTTATAATGTTTAATTTGTCCACATCTGGAACACACCGCTGAATACTGTCTGACAATTCACCCAAATCACAAGACAGATTTTTACACTTAGCTCTAGTGGTATGTGGACATGCAGATAGTTTTAGTTTTATTTTCTGGTCTCGTTCTGTCACAATGGAGGTGAATGGAAGCTTCATCTGAGAAACGCAAATGTCCTGTTTGCTCTGAGTAATCTACAGATCTGACTGTGAAAGGCTTTCAAAGAACATTCCTGAAACGCTTCGTTTATTCAGTGATTAAGTCACAAAAACGACTAAATTTCACATTTCCAGCTCATCAAATGTGAATGTTTATTGGTTTTTCTGTTTCTGGTGCATATATTTGTTGGTTGAGCAAAACAAGCAAGTTCGACAAAACACTGTGGGCTCTTAGAACATTCCATTAGCGTCAGACCTAAATTACATTCCATTCTCTTCCATTGTATCGGGTGGTGTGAGTTTCAGGGGTGGATGTCTGAAAACCTCCACACATAAAACTAAATCTGTCCAGACACCACTAGTGATGAGTGAGAAAGTGTTATTTTTCTGGAATTGAGCTGAGCTAACCCTGAAGGGAGGGTTTGAGTAAACACAGAGCAAGAAAAAATAGAAGGCTTCTGATACAACAACTCAAATAAAAACAGAACAGGTTCATCACAGTGTCTGCAAACAGGATTCACAAACTCAAAGTGTTTTCTTTTTCTCTGCAACTCCATTCACTCGAGACGACACACAAATTAAAAACGGATAGCGCACTTAGTTGGCAACACAAAAAGCAGATGGAAAGCTGTCCGTGTCTAGCGTGGGAGATACAGCGTAACTCTCAGCATTGGGAGCAGCAGACTGCCATAGCTGAGCTCTGTGGGGCTGGACAGGGCTTCCCACGTTTTTTTTTTTTTTTTTTTTTGACCCCGGCCGACCTCGTTCCCTGCGCTGAGCTCTCACACCACATACTGGTAGGTCTCAGCCTTCCCGTGGTCAGGGGTGGAGAAGGGACTAAACCACAATAAGGAGAAAGGGTGTCCAAATACCGCCCTCATGTTCATCCACTTAGTTTTTTTAGCCCATCTTCTCTCTTCCTTTTTCAACTGCTCTATGCCCTGAAAACGAAAGACAACCAAACTTCAGTTGGTGGACTTCTGTCAGTAATCACAAACCAAAAAAATATATATAAATATAAAAAAACCCATCTGGGCCACAAACCCAGTATTTCAGTGATTTCTCTACAAGCATCATGTATCTGCTTGTGTCCTCTACATGTCTCAAATGTCTCCCATTTATCGGACACAGAGTTGCAGACAAAAAGAAGTTGGAAGCAGGAGAAAGGGAGTTTGGTTTGGTTTGGTGAGCTCTAACACACAGGCACACCAATGATTTCAGGATGACACCAAACTACATAGAGGGGATACTGATTCCTTCTTCCACTGATACATGGACACATTTAACCTTTCTGTGGAAATACATTTGCATTTTTCAAGTACGTGGCTCGGTGGTTTCACACACTCACCATGACCTCTGTGGCTGCAGCGAAGAGTGGATTTCAGGAGCAGACTGTTTGAGCTTTGCAAACATAAAGTAACCTTTAAAGGCTGCAGGTTGAACGTGTGCGGCCTGAGTCTGCTACTACCAGCAGGTCACACACGTTAGTACTTTGGTAGATATCACTGGCCCCATAGATGTGTTTGCACCTTATAAACAACATGTATACAACTTATTTTGAGTGTTTTCATAAAGACCATGACATCTATTTGGGACTGACAGCAGCTTCCAAAATGTTTCAGATTTTGGTTATGGGATAACCTTTTTGTTTATCACAGACTGTCTTTCTGAGGTAACTGCCAAAAGGAGGGAAACAGCTGAGGACCAAATGTTCTGCTGGGCAAAGAATGGAAGAGCCTGGGAGGGGCTGACTGTTTGCTAAGCCCTTATACTCAGAATGGTGAGAGACACGGTGACACACGGGTCAAACCACATGTCTGAACTGTTCAATGTGAATCAGCTGACCCTCCTTCAGTGGGTTGTCAGATTGAATTCGATGATACTGACAAGAGAAAGCTGCATGAGAGCGAGGGTGTGTATATAAACTGTTATAGGAACAGGCTTGGATAACTGTTCATGTGTAATTCTGGTGGGTGTATGGTTTATGGAAGTGTACTGCAGACTAAAGCCTCTGCAAACAGTGACAGACAGATTAACCTGTGTACACTGTCTCCTATAAATGAGATGCTGAGTGTGTATTTGTTGCCATTGGTGGCAGATTTGCCACTACAAATTCTTAAAAATAAGTTATTGATCCTTGATTAGAGGTGTGGAGGTCTCTTGAGTCTAATTTGCATCCTGATGCAGATGCATGAGTTTGCAGCCACACAAAATTATGGCCAACTAATGTTTATTTTCTGGCTTCAGTTGGACAATAAAGTTGGAAAGTTGCATCACTATGGTGCAACATCATCCTCTTGCACTGAATGCACACGCTGTGTGTACTGGTTTGACCATCAGCTTTGTGAAGCTGCACAGACGCCACAAATTTACTTTTGAAGCATCAAAGTTTCTTTCTTTTTGGCAGAAGCTGCAGAATGACACAGTTAACTGTCTGAATCAGAAGTAAGAAACTCAAAGGTGCTTGTGTTAAAAAGCAGAGGGTGGCAGCAGCGGGGAGAAGAGCAGAAGAGAGATAAGAGCAGAGGGGGAGGAGGACTGTTGGTCACTGAATGGATCACTTACGGTCTCGTCGGTACAGATGGAGTGGACTTGGGTGCCGAACATCACAGAGGTGAAGATGAGGAAGAGGAGGCCCTCAAAGCACAGGAGTATGAGGAGGATGACTGTTGCTGGAGGAGAAAAGGAACTGCACTCTGGTGGAGGGGAGGGGAGGGGCGGGGGATGGTGGGACATGGAGGAAGAGAAGTGAAGGGGCAAAAAAGAGGGCAAATGAGGAAGTGCTGAGCACTACAGTCAGATAAACTACTGCACTCCGCTGGTCTGCAGCTCTACAGCCAGGATGGGTAGCACTGAAGCAATACTGTCACCTGCTGAGGGTGCTTCAGTAACAGAGGGAAGGCTACTGAGGGTTTGGGATAAGAGGGTTAGGTTGTGTTGTTAAGCAGGTGGGCAAACGTGTGTCTATATTGTAGCACATGTACAGATGGAGACTAGAATCACTGCACTTGGCACAGGGGGGGCAGCTGTGAACAGTAGGGTATGTATACACACATTTAAAAACACCTTAACTATGTGTTGGAACTCTGAAACTGTAAATCTGTTCTGTGTTGTCTTTTGAATGCAGGACTCAAAGTGAGGGGACTTAGACAGGAAATTACAATGGAAATAGAATGAAAGTCTAAGGTTGCAGCGCAGTGACTTACACTCATTTTGGTTCAATCTTCAACCACAGACAGAACACAAATTCTCATTATCAGTCCTGTACTCTGCTCTGATGCTTCTGTGCCTCAGCTTTAATAGAAAAAATACAATTAAGCTGCAACATACAGTGTGGTATAAATGACAAACAGAACAGGTTCAGGGAGTAGCTCTATGTTAGTGCACATAACCACATGGCCACATAATGAAAATGTGGCTTGCGTGCTGACTGAGTGCGTTCCTCCATCTGCTGATCTGCTGCCCCTCGAGCAACTCGTGAAGGTTCTCAGTGTGCTGTGCAACTCGGCTCGAAGTGCAGCAGGAAAAGGAACACTACACCAGCAGCATTGTAAATGTTTGCACAAGACTTCATTCACACTTTTAATATTTGATTTTTGATAGCTGTGGAGAGGACCTGAGGAGAAATACAATCATATTCTCACAGAGAAATTACCATATTAATCCTACAATATTCTCTTTTTTATCTATAGGCACATTATAACGAACATCACTGACACTGTTTAATCCTTTTCTTCAACAAACCCTCAGGCTTGATGCTGCAGAATCTGAAACATTTGATTCTCTGTTTGTGTTTGTCATTTCTGTCACTTTGAATTTGTTTCATGAGCATGGCATCTAAATTAGGGCTGCACGATATGGAAAATATATGACATTGCGATATCTTTTTTTCTTATGATTTTAAAAAACACAGGAAATTCAATGATAATCATGATTATCATCATTTGGGTGAGTCTGTCCTCTTCTATCAAAACAAAACCTCCTCTGCTCCTTCTACCACACTTGGTTCAGCCCTCTGCCACTCCTCCAGAAATCTGATGTGTTATTAGATATGATATTTCCAACTGTGTTCAAATGGGTGATGGAAGATAAAACTCACTATTTCAAGCAACAAACTATATGTGTGGTAAAATGTAAGTACAGATCGATCTGAATACTACAAGTATGTGTGTTTGTTTCTTACTTTTAAGGCACAGACGAGCTCTGCTGCAGTAACCTTCTAACTTTTGACCAGCACAGGTCGAGGTGCTGCTGATAGAAGGTATATACGCACACAAATGCTTAACTCAGCGTCTGCCTCGAGCATCCAGGAGAAATTTTTCTGTGACATTAGCTGTGTCGCATGCATGTTTACAGGCATGTTTACAGACTCTGCAGGCGCAGAGAGTGCACAACTTCACCAGAGCAAAGTGGGCGCCGATCAAACTACGTGTATCCAAAAATCATCAAATTAGACTAAAATATGTGACATCAGACGGACTTCTCTTGTAGATTAATCATGGAAAATAAGTTATAGAGCGACACATTTGAGTTAATGTGCCGTACGTGACATTGCACATCCTGCTGTGTGACTACTGTGCATGTGGGCATCACAATGTCGATGCAAAAACAATATATTGTTCAGCCCCAATGTAAATACATCTGCTTTTCTAAAGCATATAAAGAAATGTTGGTAATATTACAAACTGGTTATATAAGAATATTTACATTTATATATTAAAATGAAGCATGATTTTTAATTTTACTGATGGAAAATGTTCATCCCAATAAAAACATTTAGAATTCTGAATACTTGAACAAAAGTCTTTCTTTTGGAGTGAACTGAGGGCTACAAAAAAAAAAAAACACTCACTTGTCCAATCATCTTCAAAGCAGTTGAGGAAATGGAAGACCACCATGACCAGAGTGTGGAGAGAGATGAGTGCAATGTACATCTACATGAAAGAAAAAGAAAAAATATGAAGAACCATTCACCACCAGATGCAGACTGAGTGATATTCTACATCTGTACTGCATTATTGCAACAGCAACTTCTAATCTCCTCATCTATCACCTCTTTAGGAGGACCTGCAGTGTTCAACAAAAACATTGTGAACTCTTTGGCAACATTCTTCAGTTCATAATTGAATCAAAGTTTGTGGTCAGGTCACGTATGTGAGACTGATCCTTGCGGTGAACTTACTGTGAAAAGCACAAAGTACTTTTGGTTGTTCTCCCCAACACAGTTATTGACCCAGGGGCAGTGGTGGTCCATCTTCCGTATGCAGCGCTTACAAACACTGTGAGAGACACATCAAGTCCAGTGTGAAGGATAGATTCAAATAAAATGTAGCAACCCTCCGAGGCGGCAACAACAACAATGACAGTGAAGAGCACTAAATTCTGCGAGAGAGCAATTTCTATTTACATAAATGAACCAAAGTCACAATTTATGATAACAGTCTGACTTCTTTACTGCAGCAAATGACTGCAGCTGTGAGCGTGGGTTTGGGTTTGCGAATGCCAATGCAGCAGTGAGAATCTCGTGTCCTTTTTGCCCTACCTGCAGTGGTGTGCTCGGTCAGGCTTGATGCTGCAGCACTTGGGACATTTGTAGACCACCTGCCCTGGTTTCAGCTGAAGGCTTTCTATGTATTCCTTTGTAGCATTCCCTTTTGGCACCGCCCCCTAGCAAGAAACACACGATCACACAGTGGATGACTTCAGCGTAATTTGCAACTCGTTAATCACCGTAATGACACAAGCAGGCAGAGGCTAAACGTACTTTTAGAATTTTGTGAAAGTTCAGCTCCATTAAGCAGGTCTATATAAAGCTAAAGACTCTAAAGACTCACAGGGTCGGTGCACATGGCCCTGAGGTGTGAGGCAAGGGCAAGGAAGGCCAGAGTGTTGAACAGGGTCCCGTTCACGATGCTGTACGTCAGGTTCTTGGAGGGTAGCAGCATCACAAAGAGCACTACGAACTCTGCGTAAAACACCAGGAGCCAGGTGATGACGGCGCACACGATGCCACAGGCGTCCCTGATGAACCACATGGCCGACGCAGAGGAGGAAGTGATGACGTCTTTGGAGATAGGGATGCGCTGCTCGGCCTGTAGGCAGGTGGTTTGTGCCATGGCGCCCCCCTGCCCACGCCCGTGCTCCACATCCCTGCATCTGTGCACCGGGCTCTTCATCCTTCATCTAAGCTGGATGTCTACTGCTGCTACCGGACCCACTGTGCCTTCAGGGATCAGTCTCAGTCACCGCATGCTAAAGGAAGGGGCGGCACAGGTTAGAGGCAGGTTAAAGGGCTGCTTCTCTGGAGAAGCTTTTTAGCAACAGTTGCCAGACAGAGAATCCTCCAGTGTTTAACAGAGGAGATGGGCAAACAGAGGGTACCTCATTTGATAAAAAGAAAATGTTCAAAAGTTTTCCTGCCCTACGGTAAAATATGTGCGTGTAAGTAGGCATTAGAACAGAAGGTCAGTCTGAGCCTTGCTATAATAATCTCATAACAAGCACAGAGGGGTGAAAGTCACTCAGCCTCAGGGCTGCTGCTATTTTCATTGTCCATTAAACCGCCAATTATTTTCTTGACTTGTTGATTTAATATATAAAAAATGTAACACAACAGTGAAAAATGTTCCAGTATCGCAGAGCCAGAAGTGATTTTTTTTTTTATGTCTAATTATCCTGGACCTCACACCTGAAAAACTGGAGCAGGAGACATTTTACAATGTTTTTGTAATATAATATAATATAACATAATATAATATAATATAATATAATACCAAATAACTTTTCTGTCAATCAACTAATCATCAAGGCTCAAACACAACATAACCATGCACAACCTGAACTGCAATCAGGTGTCATATGTAGTGAAGTATATGACACAGCAGATTTGTGTATGAAGATGAAAGCATTAACAAAGACGACGCTGACTGAAACTGAACTTTCCTGTTCAGCAGTAAAACAGGTCTACGTGAGTGAGTGTGTGTGTGTGTGTGTGTGTGTATAAACAATACTTCCTCATATTTATCACAAATATATAAGCAATCATTCTATGCACTTCTTAAAGAGTAACAGATTATTAATAAAGAGTTGTAGTATCTACGTAGTGACACAATAATAGTAGGTACAAATACTGCACAGTAAGTATGTTGTCTGACAATAATACTCTTGGTGTGGTATGCAGTCTGAGTGTACATACAGTGATTCCTACATCTCGTGAAAAAAGGCCAGATGTGTTGGCATGTCAAAGCTTTGTCACCGGAGAGGTCAAACAGAGCAGTGAGCAGCACGGTGCGGAGCTCCACCTGGAGCTCTACGAGAGGTCACTGAGTGAATGGAGAGGTCAGTGAGAGCTAGTACTGTGACCTGGTGTTAAAAATGAACGTTTATTTACCCCCCTCATTTACGTTCTGGTTATCCTTCTAGCTATGACACGATATATGACTGAGAGGCATTATTATATTATGTCAAATTAATAAAGTGGGCATGGTTTGCCTTTACTAGCACAAATGTGGGTCACTGGTTACCAGTGGCTGATGCTGTTTCTACCACACTGCTCGGTAAACAAGCAAGCAGCGTTATCTTTAGCCAGGTAAGGTACTTTAATCATACAGCAGCTGGTAAAAACCCTCCACAGACTGCTCTGTGTACAGTTTAAAGGCCTGTATGACACTGAGTGAATCTAACACGACACACATGAGCTAACGCCAGTCCATTTTAGCTCACCGCTAACTGATTAGCTAGGCTTTCAGATTGAGCATTCACCAACCTCTTTACGTGTCCCTGTCAGCGTCCTTCTTTTCACCTGTGAAGGGGTATAACCTCCGCGCACGCCTGTCTGCCTTCCCTTGGATTTAATTCTCTTTATATGCCGCTGAATCTCACCTGAAACACGAGCATCCTTCGGACGCTCTCTCTCTCTCGCTGATGCTGCTGCTGGTTGTTGGTAGCTCCCCTTCGATGTCCTGCTCCCGCCCCTTCACCAACAACAAGCCGTCTTGACGTAAAGGAAGCGAGCCAATGAGATGATCAGAAACGTTTGAAGCCTGTACACGTCAGAGGACGTGTCCGGACACACCTGTTTCAGTTGTAATGGGACAGATAAACATCAGAGCTATATAGAGTAAAACTCTATATAGCTCTGATAAACATAAAGATGTCTATCTGATTGTAAGAGGGGACTTCAGTGAGGCTCCAAGTGATTCAATAGATAGAACTGTGGACACAGAAAACTCACATTTTAAAGACAAAGTTCATCTGAGTGAGAAGTTTTCAGGAACAGATGCATGGTGTATTTTTAACCCGAGCTATAAAAACTTGTTGGTGTAATGCTTGCTCTAATTAAAACTAATAAACCTCCAAAATGAAATATTTCAGTAATATGTTGATGCTGTTAGAGCAGCCTTCACGCCATCCTAACCCTATTCCCAAAGAAAAAGCAGAATTTGTAGATTCTTTCTACAAAAATGTACATACATCTAAGTTTGAACCAGAATACTATACCATAATACAGAATAATACATTCTTTTAAAAACAATAAGGAATTTATGCCATTTCAGAACAAAAATTAATGAAACTAATTGTGAAAAATTTTAAACTGAATTTGTGGAAGCCTTTAAATGGTTTATCTACTGTATGTATGCATGTATGCATGCATGTGTGTATGTATGTATGTATGTGTGTTTATTAGACAACAATTTAACTTCTCTTAACCAAGGCCAAAGTTTTTCAAGACTTATACATCCTGTTCTATCAATGTTTGTCCAAGACTCATTATAATTACCAACATACTTGTTCATATAAGAATAAACACCACTATCTAAAAGAAATAATTTGTTCAGGGTCCAGATTTGAATTTTTATGTTATTGATTTGAAAGATACATTTAAAATAAACTGAATGATGCAATGTTTTAAAACCTCACATTTTATTTGTTACTTTATTCTGTCTTTATTTGCTTTTTCCTCTTAATTTAAACATTATCAAATTGCCTATAAAAATGATAAACAGTATTTACCTATTTGATGCCAACAGTTTATTGTTTAGTCATGAACAGCATATTCTAGTGAAAATCTTTTCATGTAATGAGCAGAGAATTTACTTCTGTAATAAAAGTTATTTCATTACAAAATCCCACCATTACAAAACAACGACACCCTTCAGCTGAGAGACAGTTGGGGCCCAGGTAGAGTTCTAATGGAGTAAGAGACCTTCAAAGAGATTTTCTGCTAGTAAGGATGTGAAACCAAAAAAGCTTAATTGTTTGGAAGTTTAAATTAAAATATATAGCAATGCATATGAAGGACAGTTAAGCATTGAATGACCACTTTTTCATTGTTGTCTTGATCTCAAATTAGTCACCAAACATTGCATATTATTAAAGTGTGTAACATTAAGCATGAATAAAAACATGTGCCTTCTGTGCCTCAGACCTCTTAAACTTCACAGACATCACTAGAGGGCAGTACCAGACAGACGACTCTGTCTGTGTGGCTGTATGACTCATTTCTTAAACACATCAATGTACACTGATTCATTCTTATGTCTTTGCAACCAGTATATTCATTGATGGAAACTGTCACATGTTTTTCTCTCAAATATGTTTTTGCTTTTTGGGGATTGATTGATCGTTGGAGTTACTCTAAAGTATAGAGTATATACAGTAGATCATAGAAGCAGTATGAGTTCTGTCAACATTATGTTCCCATGTAACTGTGAAGCAGTGTATTGAGGGTAAGCCTGTGTCTTTATATGGATTGTTACATATGCCTTGAGGAAAATATGAAAATCTCCTCCTCAGCCAAAAGAAATGAACCGAACGCTTAGAAAAACGTTTTAGACATACATCATGTCTGTGCAGCACGGTTAAATCAACATGATCTGTCTGTTTTTCACCTTAGTTCACAGACAGCAGCATTTCCAATGTATGGCATCTACTAAATAAAATTAAGTTTTAATCTAATTATCTACATTTTATCAACAGGCCCTCCTGTGCTTAACAAGTTTACTGACTGTAATATATCTGCCGTAAGGTCTGAGGTTTCCTTCATCATCGCCTTGCAGCTGTGTCTGCACCGCAGTGTGCAGGTCAGAAACATTCTAATTTATCTGGATTCAAAAGTCATCTCTCTCCCACACACACACACACCCACCCACCCACACACACACACACACACACACACACACAGCTACAAGTAGATGGTCTCAGCTCTGGTCCCTAATGATGTGCTGGCATCTCCCTCATCACAAGTGGGAAATGCGAAGACAGAGCTGGCTGTCAGTTTCCATCAAGAATAGCATTTCTTAACAATCCCACGAGACAATGTCAGCATCAGCAGAGACATTTCAGATCAACTCTCAACAACCAGAACCAAACTTCTTCTATTATGTAACTACAGCATGAAGGACTCGCTGATTTATTTCATTTTAATCTATCCATTGTGTTACAAAAATGTAAAACACCCAAAGAATGTAAAATAACACGTATTTCACCAGGAAAAGACTTTTTAAATATCAAATTTTAATGAACCTTCTACATCAGCTGCATCAAGTTGGATTCATCCTGCTGAATGATTGAAAGATGTTCTGTCTGCGTTAAAGGACAGTTGTGCAGGAAGGTTAAATTCTACTGGTTGGTTACCGTAAGCATCGTCTCATTTTCCATTCAGTCTGCTTCTCTTCTGTCTAATTCTTCTTGTGCAAATAGTTTTCCTTCAGGAAATACCACCGACTCATCGAGATCAGCAGCTTGATATGAGTAAGTGCTTTTACACTAATCAGTTTCTTGAAGACGCTTTTCCAAGGCAATACAGAGTCTCTCAAGTGCAATTCCTAAATATTCTCCAAAGAACTGTTTAATTTCCTACAAACTAGTCTGGATTTCTTCGTTATTGCCTCCCAAATACAGACTGCCTAGCAACCATGTCAAGCAATCAAACCTTTTCTAAGGCCACACATGGATTAATGTGATTATTATATTATATTATTATTATTATTATTATTATTATTATTATTATTATTATTATCATTGCACAATTTATATTTAACGTCCTTTGTTTGTGTCATGCATTCCTCCTGCACTAGTAAGATGTCTTTATGTCTTGTGTGTGTATGCCACTACAAATTTATCTTGTTATGAAGATGTTGAAATGTACCTGCATCCCAAACCAAAGTACCAAAGTACCCATCCCTAATGGCACTTGAACTGTCTGTGATTCTGGTTCCATTACCTCATGATGATATGATATGGTGATACCTTATGATTACTTGTGATGAGTGGGGTATGCCAGTCATCTTTGTTCTCTGCTCAGAAGGGAGAAACTCTGCATGTTTGTTATACCCCCTGCCAAGAAGAAAACCTTGAGCCATGACATGTGCTCAACCTACACACAGCTCTCCATGCAGAGGCAAACTGTCACTCAAAGCAGATTTATAACGCTGGGCAATTTAAATTCAACTTTCTGTCTGTGGTTTCCCACAGGGTCGCCTCAGACATGCGGAGGGTTGAGATATTCACATACCGATGGATTTCTTGCATTTACTTGTCATATAACATATGTCTGCTGAACTCCAATGAGCCCTGCAGGGATCCAAGGTAAGATAGGCATGGGGTGGATAGGGCACAGAGTGTGTGTCCAATGAATGAAGAGGCCCTGGTGGTGACTCACCAAAGCTCATACTCAACCACTTTCTGATCCCGTCTGCCTCACTGCCTTCCATCTTCACCTCACTTTGTATCTGCCTGTCTGCCTCCACCTTCCTGATTCACGTGTCCCTCGCTATCTGTCTGTCAGCTTTTCTATCCGACCTCCCAAACAAGCATTGACTCACGTTTTTTTACTCACTCTGTGATCTCTGTAATGCCTTTATGTTGGCTCATCTGCCCAGCGGGGTTACTTTCAGAAGGTCAGGTCCTTTCTCAAAAAGACTCTGGGGAAAAAGAAGATGATGAGATTAGATAATCCTTTATTGATTCCCCCAGAGGGAAAATACAGGTGGTGGGGTTTGATCAATGATGAAAAATTAACTTTACAAAAGGAGGGAAGAAACTTTTTGCTGAACAAAAACTTGACTCAGGTTCCAAATTGGAGGAAATAATCCTGACTAAAGCTTCAAAAGAATTTAGACAGTTATGATGGACACACATCTAGGGTCTGTCAGTACTCTCTGTCTTCGATCCTGAAGGCAGACAATTTATATCCTTTGACACACAAGTCCATCTGAGTTGATTACTTCATCTCAATGAACGTCTGGGCTCTCTTCACAAGTCCAGGGACAGTCAAGAAACAAGACAATATCAGGATAAATAGAAATAAAACTATTGTGTCATTCATTTCTTCTTTATAATCCAACTCTTCAAACTCTTGTTGCTTCTTTAAGCGTGAAATATCTTAGATCAAAATAACAGCATGATATGAAAGATGCCTCATTTTATCTGCTCTTAACAATGACAAGTAATGCTGCAGCAGCTGCTTCAATCGGATCTGTTGCTTGCTAGCTACTTAAGCTAATGTTAGCCCCACTAGAACCTTGTAAAGGGGCTACTGAATATGTATGTGTGACATGTGATGTGAAAAGACAGACTGAGGCTGCATATTTCAGACGGACAGATTCTTGGATGTTGGCCCTTACTTTTCATATTTTGACCAGTAAGATGATCATATAATGGTGTCTTTTACTTTAATTGTAAAAAGTAAGAAATTGAGATATCTGTCTAGACAGACAGAGAAAAAAAAGAGGCAGAGAGTCTGCCAGTACCCTGACTGTCCTTGTGCTGATATCATAAATGGACATGGTGATGAAATAGAAAAACAAAGAAATGGATGGAATAACATTCCTCACAGCCTTGGTGAGGCAGCCTTTCGAGGCTACGACAACAGTGTTCCCTGGCATCAAACCCAATCAACTGCATAAAACCCCCTCTGCACTTCAGTTCTTACAGTGCCTTTTGTTGAGACACCATACAAAAAATTATGACAAAAAAGACATCGGCCATCGTCTTCTAAAAGGCTTCTAAACAACAAGGTTGTTTCAGCAGCTGGAAGCGGCGTGAGGAACAAGTAAGGCTCTTATACAATTCTTCATTTAATTCAAGGTTTTGTTTACAATGTCTTCAGTGACTCAGCCGCGACACTCAAAAGTTCATCCATAGATTTTCTCGGAATGTAGAATATCGGAGTGCATTACTTTGAGTGCATGTTCACATAGCTATAAGTAGTACCTGAAGCCTAATGTAGTTGTGTAATAAAGTGTTCAGATTAGAACGGCATACTAATCAAGGTTACATTAGGAGAATCTTTTGCTGAGAACCTTTTTACTTTCAAGCTGAAATAACATCTAAGACCGGGTAATAAAAATACAGCGGGCAAAGATGGATAGGGCTGACACTGCGCTAACATGTAACTAAAGGTCTGTCCATTATGATTCTTCCTCTAGGTCTGGATGAATCACATGGCTTTGATCACCTTTTCAATGGGAGCTCACTGTTGAGTGATGGTTCTTCCATTGTCATGGCTCACTTAAACTAAGAGGAATCATGATGAATTTCAAGGAAACGCAAGCAGTAGACATGGTCTTTATACTGGAGCCTATTTCTGAGAACTGTACATGTTCGCAATCATATTTCTGCTAAAAAAAAAAACACCCATCAGTGAGCCATTCGTAGTCTCCACCTGCACGTGTTGCTCAAACGTACCTTTTCTCATTAATGAGATCTGTCTAAAGATAAAGTTAAAGTGCTTCGGCTGTGCATACCGAAGTCTTTGTGTCGCTCTTCCTCATTATACAGCGTGGGAGGATAGAACACATGAGGGACATCCAATAGCATAAGAGTATGTCAGAGCTTGTAAAGCCAGCTTTTTGATCTTCAGCACATGAAAAAAGACAAAGAGGAGAATCTGGGGAGCAAGGCAATGCAGATAAGATGTGTGTGAGTTTTGGCATCGGGATCGTCTGTGAGCCCAGAGAGAGAGAGAGGAAAGTTGAGAGTGCAAATAATGTTTGCATAATTAACTGAGCAGAGCTCCATTCAATACATTTGGGATGACCTGGAACATTGGCTGTGAGCTCGACCTTATCACCCAACATCCGGGCTGGACCTCATTAATGCACTTGTGGATGAATGGGAGCAAGTCCTGTAGCCAGGTTTAACATCTGGCAGTAACAAAAAAAAAAACAGAAGATTGGAGGGTGTTATGACAGCACATTAATCCCCATGGTTTTGGAATGACATGTTCATATATCACATATGGGTGTAATAATCTGTTGTCTACATACTTCAGCCCATATGGAGTAATCTCCTCTAGGAGAGTGTCCAGTTCAGTTGAGCGTGGAAGTTCTAGTAATTCATTCGGTCATTTTGTGCTCGAGTAACATAGAACTTTGAGAGAGTACATTTGCAATTTATTTGTTTCAAAAAATTGCAGCTCTGCTTCCCTTTCAAGCAAAAATCAAGAATCAGAATCAACACGTGGTTCCCTGAAGGAGAGTTTAGTGTTGATTTTTGAAAAACACACTCAGTGAGGACATTAAGATGACTTAATGAATGATCCCTGAGGTTAAATTTGCCTTTGCAGTCGCAGAGGATGTATAGTGCATGAAATGCAAATGTGATATGAATATTCAGGCTGTAACAGAGCAGACAGGTGAGAGGTGGAATGCATAATAAGCTGTTCAGTTTAATGGGCATGTCAATGAAAGAACATGCTGTATTGGCACGTACACACAGCATATATATATATAGAGAGAGAGTTAACTGCCTGAAATCACAGGATTGACATTGTGAGGATATGTTTAATCGTGAACAATGGGAAAGACATAAATGAAGGAATTAATGCTTGATGAGTGTTTAATCAATTTCATTTTGTCATTTAATTGATAAGCTGCCGGGTCCCTGCAAATTTTACCCTAAAGGTTTATTTGACCTTAAGTTTGATGACATTTAAATATTGACCATGTGCCAGCAAGGATTTATTAGCACACACACACACACACACACACACACACACACACACACACACACACACATACTACACACACACACTCGCACAATATTGTATTGCACAATGTTTTTCTGTAGATTTGACTTATTTCCCAGAATACTAAACTAAACCATAACATACTTATAAATCCAAACTTCATGAAGCATAAATGAAACCTGCATTTACCAAAGCATTTATATCTGATATATATACAGTATAATGAAATAACAATTAAAGATGCATTGATTAAATATTGCCACCTTAACCAGCACCCCAAATTAGCACGTTCAAAAAGTAAAACCTGGCGAAATATCACACTCTCTAATCTGTCCTTCACTATAACACAAGAACACGCACATATATGGACACACACAGACAAAGCAAACACACTGAAATGATTTCCGGACTGTTTACACCACCAGTGGAGATAATTCCACTCATTATGTCATCAATAAATCCCTGTGAGACTGTGAACAGCATAGGTGACAATATGAACAGACCTTTTCATAGCTTTGTCTGCCTGAACAGGACTGTTCCTTTGGGGGTTGTTATTTTTCATGCTGTTCTAAAAAGCTGAGTTGGGCTTTCTCTAGTGGCAGGAGTCCGCCAAAAGGATTAAACGGCTGGGTTAGTGGAGGAACACACTGTTGTGTGTTTGCATCTTGAGTTTTATCTTACCTGGTGGCGCGGCTCTAGGGACAGCGATGATGGTCAGTTGTTCAGTCACCACTTTGGCCCAGTCTGAAACTCCTTGACAAACATACAGTGGATTGCCATGAACTGTGGTACAGATATCATTCTTACAGCGTCAAGTCTAAATTTAACTGTAACCAAGGTTTTGGTTTATGACTAAATACCATGAGTACGAAACATGGACCATATCCATGATGTCACCTGTAGGTTTCTGAAGAGTCGTATGTGAAGCTCAGAGTGTGGTGGCTCTGGCTGTCATCATCTTGGCAGTCCTGCCTCTGCCGCCTCCAGGCTGAGTTAAAAATTGGCAAAGACGTGGATCATAGGTGGACCTGAGGTTGGCTGAATGAAGTCTTGTTGTTCAAACAAGCCACCTGTAAATGCATCCACCTGTCAATCAAAGCTCTTAATTCTGCATAACTTTAAGCTTTAATATCATTTGAACAGGTGAGTTCTATAAAAATTCACCCTCAGTACAGTTGTCATGAACGGGGAAATTAGCTATAAAGACCAAAAATGTTTTTTGTACCAGGCCACCCCACCAGCTGTCAGTTCACCCATTCTAGGTCTCCATAAGGCCGCCCCTTATGGAGACTGACTCATTCTATAGCCAACCTCAAGTGGCTATTCGATGAACTGCAGTTTTTGGAACTTCCACATAGGTTTCACTTCTGCTTAATACTTAATACTGCTATATACTAGTATATTTAATGCCTATTAACCACTGCTGTTCTTTCTGTTTAAGCAAATGTTAACATGTTAACATGGCAAACAAAGATCGTGACTGTGGTAAACACTGTAGCTTTTAAACAACAGCATATTAACACTGTCATTACAATTATTCACAGAGCTACTAAAGGGCAACACAGACTTAATGACCTTCATCAAAACACCTACTCCCACTGTTTTCTATATCTGCCTACCAAGCTGATTAGTCAAATTATGCTTTTCTCCTTCTGACACCTCTCCAGTGCATGTTGCTCATTAGTTTTAGTTCTGATTGCAATTTACTTAGGCATAAAAAATTAGAAGTATCAGGCTGGAAACAGTGAAACGAAAGGTTGAGCTGAGGGTGGAAGTTTTACCATTTCCATTAGCCTTTTTCATTCTTATGCTACTTTCTCTATATCTGAGTCAGAATATTTCTGACAGAAATAGGAAAAGAGCCAAACAATGGACTGCTGCAGAAACCTGTGACTGTGACATAACTTCAGTTTTATCTGAAAGATTGCTACTTATTTCACGTTGACATTTCTGCTTTTGTACTGTCATTTCTACGATTAGAAGTGCAAAGTTACACAGTCGTTTATTGGATTTCGTGCTGCACCTTTGAGTGTCCTGAAAACACAGATGCCCCTTTGGGATTGACAAGGACAGAGGGATCAGTGGGTTTGGGATAAAAGCTCAGTATAATTATTATAATCATCTTCAGTCTGCAGCCTGGCAGGAATTCACTCAAAGCCCAGCTCACAGACTATTTCCTTCATTTATTATGATGATCAGAAAATGTTCCCTTTTAAATTGTGTTTAATAAGCATAAGAACACTGTCTGTCAGATTACAAAGGTGGAATTTAGCCAAGTGAAAGGAAGAATATTCTGTGAGATAAGCTGTTAGACATTAGATAAAAGGTCACGGTGCTCATCAAAGAGAAAATACAGTTATAATGGAAATGATGAACTCCAAATGTTACACAATTCATACTGAGATAAAACGTGTGAAGGTTACTGAATCTATGCAACACTTTCAAAACAAACAGGATTACAAAACTTGTGGATATTAATAACTCGTCTTTCACAGGTGATCAAGCAAACGTCAAAGCAGACAGGACTGCATCCACGCAGTTCAAAAGACCAGCAACCTTTAATCACTCCACTGCAATCTCACATGGACCATTTTGACAATAAGTGAGTGTCTGCAGCGCTGGACAAACACTCCCTGTCTGACAAAAACACTTCGAAAAATCGATTGTATGTCCCTCGTGTAAACAGCAGAGGAGAGGCAGATGTGGCCACCTGGCTGAAGATCATGATTGAGCTGTGCCAAAACCACCACCGCCCCCCCCTTCTCCACTGGAAATAGAACGTATGTGAAAAGGAAGGACATTTTATGAGCAGGCTGTCGCCAGCGTTCCCCTGTGTGTTTCCTTACATTTGACCTTAGATCGAGCAATTACTCAGTGCAGGAAATAGTCAAACCGTATCAGCTGAGAATTTAAGGTCAGAGTTGAACTACTGGTCATTGCCACTCATTACTCTAACACAGAGTAGTAGTAGAGTACAAGAGTGACGAAGTGAGATACTGTGATAGCCTCACTGAAGCTAACATCGACACAACCTAAGGTTATCTGCAGTTCAACGCTGAAAATAAGACCATGTGAACCTCAAGTGGTTCCCAACATCCTGAGTAGTTTCCATATTATATAATCATATATATTAGACAGACCTCCATCATCTTGACTAACTATGAACGCTACAGCTGTGAACCAGTCCGACTGCCCCGAGGTGAAGGTCCCCGTCCCCATCTTCTTCACTATCGGTGTAGTGAGCCTGGCAGAGAACCTGCTGGTTGTGGTGGCCGTCATACGCAACAGGAACCTCCACGCACCCATGTACTGCTTCATCTGCAGCCTGGCGGCTTTCAACACCATCGCCAGCCTCACAAAGACATGGGAGACCCTGATGATTGTGTTTGCCGATGTGGGCCAGCTGGTGAAGACAGGTTCCTCGGAGCAGAAGCTGGACGATGTCATGGACTCCCTGCTTTGTATGTCGTTTGTGGGCTCCATTTTTAGTTTCCTGGCTATTGCTGTGGACCGGTATGTATGTAGGGCTTGGATGTGCAGACATAAATGTGAAAAATGAACATTAATAGTAATTTAAAGCAAATATTTAAGGGAGTGAAAGATGGATATGAATCTGTGGAATGTATTCACTCAGCCCCAAGATCCCAGTCCACAAATCCACCAGAGTCCCCATTTCAAAGGCATCGTGATGCCGGAATCTGTTTTGTTCTATTTTAGATCAATGCAAAAACTGGTTTTACTGACTGTAAAGGAAATCAGAACATGCTCTGCAAACTGTGGATTGTATAACAGAGAGTAAAGCAATTTATTTGATCTGCTTACTGCTGAGCTGGCTGTTTTGAACTATTTCTCTGCAGACTTTGGGCCCTAGGGCCAATTATCTGCTACTCATGAATCAGGTCTCACTAACTAGAACTCTGGAAAGAATTCTGAAAAGTTTAAACTTTTCTCTGGGCTTCAACTCACAGGTCATGTACACATTACATTGCCGTCATGCTACTGTTTACTATCTTCTTCGCACCTTCCAGGCAGCCATTCATTTCAGACCATGTCAGTATGGTATGCCAACATGTGACTCAGAACTTGCCTGTCACCAATCACAGTGAACATTCAGCTGTGTGTAGATGAAAGCAAGAACTTCATCTGCTGGGATGTTCAAACTTCAGATCTGAGTCAGATCTGACAGATTATTTCTATCCTCAGAATCTCTTTAAGACTTAAGGACAGCAGAACAAACTGAAAACAAAGTTTATGACAAATATTTGTTTGTGGTCATCACCTGACAAATGTATGCAACTTCAACATTTACTCTCTTATTTAGTCTCCACCAACTCCTGAGAAAGAAATATTTGGACCTTTCTATTCACTAACTTTGTCTCTCCATAGTTCGGTGCTGGGCAGGAAGCATACAGGGAATCAATTACAGAGTTCTGCTCCTTGAACCCAACAAATTCAACATCCTGGACATAGTGCATCTGCTGTTATGTTATGTTATGTTATTATGAGAATAAAAAAGGATGGAATAATAACATCATTAAACATGGTAAATATAATGCGGTCTCCATAGTAGCATACATACAAATATGAAATGTTACAAGATACCATTGTACTAGCTGATTATGTAACATAAAATTGGAAAACAGCCAAGATGAATAAGTGAGATGACCCAATGGGAAATGCAGCTGTATTTATGTACACTACGCCTAGACACACATCAACTGACAGATATATGAGATACTATTAGATAATAAATTGTTTGTTTTATTGAAGCAGCTGAAAGGTGTCAGTTACTGCATGGATCCAAAGCATTAGAAAATTGTTCTGGCTACAGCACCGGGTACAAGGTTCATTAGGAATAGCACAAAAAAAAAAGAGGTTGAAGGTTACTTCTTTTATGACTCAGAGCAAAAAATATTGCTGTGGATCTTGGGTCTCAAATTTGACAATACCAGTCAGGTTCAGTTGGGTCAGGTCTCTGAGCAGAGTTTTTTTTTTTTTGTTGTTGTTGTTGTTGCTGTTGTTGTTGCTGAACATAGCTGCCTGATGCTGAAAACGGTTTTGCAGACCATAAAACCAAAACAATGCACTAAAAGAAATGAGAAACTCCATAGAGCCGAGCCGGAACTGCAGAGTCAGGGAATAATTATGTGTGGGTCTGTATCATTACAGATAGTCCTTTAATCCTTTGTTTGTATATAAAAAGTGATTGTTGCAACTTTAAAGTGGCTATATATCATATTTTATATAATAATGTATAAAATGACAACATAAAAACAGTGTAATCATATAAAAGGGCTTGTATTGATGAACCTAGAGAGAATTTTTAGCTGAATCTGCAGCTCCCCTTGGCTTCACAGAGCTTCGTAGTCAGTTTTAGTGTGTAGCTGTCTGGCCCAAAACTTTAGTGTTTGGTTCACTCTCACTGGTCTCATACTGTTGTATTTACCTGCAGCAGGAGCTGCTGCTGTAGCTCAGGAGGTAGAGTGGATAGTCTATTTGGAGATCGATGGTTCAATCCCCGGCTTCTCCAGTATACGTGTCAAAGTCTCCTTGGGCAAGATACTGAAACCCAAGTTGCTGCCAAAGGCTGTGCCATTGGGGTATAAGAGTGTTATTAGTTTCTTTCTGATGAGCAATTGGCACCTTGGCAGCCTATGCCATCAGTGTGTGAATGTGATACGTGGTGTAAAAGCGCCTTGAGTGGTTGGCAGACTAGAAATGCACTATATAAGTACAGTCCATTTAGCATTTAAAGAAACAGATATCTGTCCCTCAGGAGTTGGTAGAAGCCAAAAACAGAACTAAAATGGGATCAATATTGGAGGTTCGCCAGATCTGGCATTTAAATGTAACTCAGAAGACTAAAGATAATTTGAACAGATGGTGATGATGGCACCATGTGCCGGGTTTTGCTTGAGGTTTCTGCCTCTTAAAGGAAATTTTTCCTTGCCACTGTCGCCAAGTGCTTGCTCATGGTGGCCATTGTTGAGTCTCTGTAAATAATATTAAAGACTACGGTCTAGACCTGCCCTCTATAGAAAGTGTCATGAGATAACCTCTGACTTGTTTTCACTTGCAGTTACATCACCATCTTCCATGCCCTTCGATACCACAACATCATGACAATGCGACGCACAGGAGCCATCTTGGGTGTCATCTGGACAACATGTGGGGTGTCGGCCTTGCTCATGGTGAGGTTCTTCGACTCCAATTTCATCATGATCTGCTTTGTCGTCTTCTTCGTAGTCTCCCTGGCGATTATCTGCTTCCTCTACGTCTACATGTTCATGCTGGCACGCATCCATGCCAGGAAAATCCGCGCTCTACCCATCAGCGAAGGAGGGAATAGTCGGCGCCAGGGGTGGCGGGGGAACAGCATGAGAGGGGCCCTGACTCTCACTATCCTATTTGGGGCTTTCGTGGTGTGTTGGACGCCATTTTTCATCCACCTTATCATCATCATGGTGTGCCCCATGAACCCATACTGCGAGTGTTACCGATCGCTGTTCCAGCTGCATGTGGTGCTGTTGATGAGCCATGCCCTCATTGATCCGGGCATCTACGCCTTCCGCATCGCTGAGCTCAGACACACCTTCAGAAAGATGCTGCTTTGTTCAGACTGGAGGTGGTACTCATAGAGAAAATCTATTTCTATCTTTTATTCTAGTCTTTGCAGTTACTCTGAAAAGACAGCTTTGCTATCATGGGGTTTTATATATTTCACAAACAATATCTAGACCTGTACTGCCACTGAAGAGCTGTGGGTGGTCAAGGGCATCCTGCAGCATTTAGTTTTCTTTCTGAATGAGATCATTTCTGATTGTCTGTGTTTGCATGCACCTCTGCAAGACTGACTGTTTCTATGTATGTTTTTTTCATTGGTTATCTAACCATCCATCCCTTTTCCATGATCATTTTCTCTCAGGACTTTGGATGCAATCTTATTTCACCCCAAGTGTCAATCTCACCATATCCTGTTTAAGATGACCCATCTGCACCACATTCACATGAGACACATATTTTCCACAACCTGTTTTTCTCAACGGACATGTTATTATTCCATGGATCATGACATTGTAATTTTTCCAACTGAGTCCACCACAGCTGCAAACAATAATATGAGAACAGCCCATGTACCATTTTACCTTTTGCTTTTATTCAGACACATAAATTAAATAATTATTTTTATGCAACATGGTCAACACTGACATTAAATTCAACTGAAGCGCACATTTATATTTTTGCATGCCATCACTTTACAATGAATTAACATGAAACACAGCCCCCACGGTTGTTAATATTGTCTCACTGTACGTTAATTAGCATTGTTTTTAATGCAGCTTCTGTGGGAACAAGAACTGAGTACATCACAATAAACAATAACAATGAATCACAGATATATCCTGTTGGTTAGGTGAAAAATTGAACTATCACTGGTTTGTCTTTAAATAAATGTACAGAGAAAACAAAAAAACAACATACCATCAGGTTTTAATAAAAGCTCTTTTTCATGTAGGAGCAGGATGTTGTGTACATTTGTGTGCGTATTCATATGCTCTTCTTTTGATCTCATAATTGCAAAACACTTATAATAACCATTAATGAAAGCTACAGCAAGGCAACTACTACACAATACAGAAAATAACATCTTTTTTTTTTTTTACAATGTTCTCCGTTTGTTGTCATGTTTGCTCCAAAAACATCTCTTATATCGCTGTCACTGCGCATTAAAAAATACCATGTATGATTCTGAAGATACAAATAATACAAATGGCTTTTTTTCTTTACAATAAATATCACTATGCAACACTGAACAAATGTTTAGTAACCACTAAAATATGATGCATAACACTTCTTATGAAAAGCAGTTTCAGCAGATGGTCTGTCAAGCTTTTCAGTTGGGAGGTAGGCGCCAATGACACACTCTAACAGAGAGCACTGAAGCTGTTTGTACATTCATTTTTTACATTTCAAGTGTAACCTCATGGCATCTTTACATAGTGTAATACAGACTGTGGACATGGAGGAGGTATGAAGAGCTCATCAAGTGGCACATTGTCAGAGTAGAGCAGCTATAATTAACATGAAGATAGAGACAGGAGAGTGACTCTGCATTCAAATGGTAGCAGAAATGGCTGTGCCAAGGAAGCTGCTTGTTAACTGTAGCGCTAGTGCAGCAGCAGGGGGAAGGCAGGGCAGATAGCAACACTGGTTGCTGTTCAGCAGCAACCTATATTTCACCATTAACAGTTAACAAACAAATCAATGAATGTCTGACTTGTCTATGGCCTCGGGCACATGTTACCTGGTTTCTCAGGTTGCTCCAAGCTTGAACATATAATCCAACAAATGGAGAGTCTGTTTATTTGAGCAGAAAATGAATCCTACTTTATCACTGTTGGATTAAAAATTTGTAAATCTCAGACAGACTGGGAGTTGGTGTTGTGCTCCTTTTCCACTTTTTCATTAAACACAAGACTGCCATTTCGAGCACTTATATACTTGCTTTTTAACAATGTGTTGATGTCCTCTTTGCTGAATGAAAAAGAAGTTTGTTGTTATCTTGTCTGATGTTCCTGATGGCAGCACATTCATATTTATAAGAGACTTCTAAAACAAAAATACTTCTTTTGACAGTTTTTTGATCTGCCTCAGGAAAACACTGTGGTCACGGTTAAAGAAATCACCATTTACTGTTGGTAGAAAATGAGAAACAGGAATCTGCTGTGTAAACTCACGATTTCACATGGCCGTACTGACAATTCCAACCCCGTCTTCGAGAGCTATAGTGGCACTAATAATACAACTGCTTTGGTTCCTGATGAAAGGCAGGTCATCGGTAAGTATACAGGGCAGCTCAGGTGGTAGAGTGGGTTGTCTAGTTATCGGAGGGTTTCTAATTAAATTCCCAGCTCCCTGAGTCCAGCCAAAGTGCCCTTAGGCAAGATACTGAACCCCGTATTGCCCCTGATGGCTGTGCTGACGCTGTATGAATGTGTGTGAGCTCAGTATCATTGAAAGTGCTTTGGATAGGAAGTGCTGTATGGCTCCTGATGAGCATGTAGTGCTTTAAGTGGTCAGTGGAGAGTAAAGTGCTATATAAATACAGGTCTATTTAAACATGAGTCATTTTAGCCATTTGAACAAATAGCTAAATGGCCTTTTAGACTGAAAACAAATCTGCTTTAAAAATAATGGAAGGGGCTGTGTTGATGAGGGTTGTGTAGCTTCAGGTACCCTCGAGACAATGAAGTACAATCCAGGAAGGATTATATACTGTAGGTATATGTATTATATACCATAGGAATAGAATAATTTTACTGTGTTAAGTTATCAAAACAAACATTAAAATCTTTGCCGTACCATATGACGCTGCATTACTAACACTCAAAATGAATCAGGGGGCTATTTGAAACAATGCTGTTGCAGTCTATTGCTGTTGTTCAGATGCTGTGGGTTTGTCTTCCGTGTTTGCGTCAAATGTTAAATGTTAAATACACGTGACAACTTTGATGATTTTGCAATAACTTACAAAATGTGTTGACATCGAGGTGGACAATATATTATTGATTCATTTTGATTAATCATTATTGTATGTTGAATGTTAAAAGAGTACTCCATTAATCGCCACAGTCACGACGGACACTTAACCACCATACCTCTATTACCATGATGCAATCCTGAACTGACAGTTCAGGTGGAGATTTGGATAAGTTATGCTAGTAGCAGCTAATGTAGCCTGGATCTACTAGCCTCAAGTAGAGATGAGAAGTTTATGCTTCAAATCATACAACTTCTAATAATAATTATCTGTTTGGTTGTTTGTTTTTTGAGATGACATTAATTCTATAACTAATAATGACACAATAAAGGACACAATAAAGATGAAAATAAGTAAACATTTTGCTATGACCGTTCTGAGCTACTGTAGAAACATGGCAGTTCAACATGGACATGGTAGAAGAGGGTCTGGAGATATAAAAAGCTCATTCTATGGTATCAAAAACATAACAATCCTTTCTTTCAGATGAGTTAGTTAGTTATGAATATTATGTTCCATCTCTGCCATATTGTGTAAATAGAGCCCCCTAAATCTGATACACTGGACCTTAAATGTTGAGATCACAGCACAAAGAGCAACAACAGTGAGAGACTATATAAATAAAGGTTCAAAACTGTACCCAACTGTTGTTGACTTCACTCTCCCCACCATGTAAAAAACAACCACTGCTCCAATGCAACATGCACATGCTAATGTGTACAGTAGTCAAAAACAAGTCTGTAAGCGCTCTTACACAACAGCATTACTAATGATAGAAGTGAAAAGAAAAAGGTGGTAACAGAAGGTTAAAGCAGAAGGATAAAAGAAATATCAGCTGGAATAAAAAGAAGGCCACAAACATTTTTATGTGACGCACTTTCGAATGAATCATGTTTTGAAACGGTCCTTGCTGTTTGTTCGAAGAGTGTACCTAATAACCTAGCCTCTTCTTTATACATGAGTGTTTGTGTCCCCCTGTCCATGCAGGACAAAAGACAAAAGACAAATATGTGCTTGATTAAGTGTAATGAACCAGTTCTCAAACAGTGGTTGTGTTAGAATCTCATGGATATGCTCCAGTGTTGGCTCCAGTCAGTTCATCCTACCCATCCTGTCATTGATTTGTCTCTTTCAATACTTACCCGTCAGGGCACAGATGTTGGTGCAGGCATTTCTCAGGCTGTAACAACAGATGATCTCCTTAAAAGTTTTCCTCATCTCCTGACTCCTGAAGGCATAGATGAGTGGATCAATCACAGAGTTGCACATGATGAGGATGAGGTACATGTTGAAGTGGGACATGAAGCATACGCAGTAGAGGTTCCGTGGACAGGAGATCATCAGGATCAGGTGGAGAAAGAAGGGAGCCCAGCAGACGATGAAGATACCCAGCAGGATGGTCAGCGTGATGGCCCCCTTCATGCTGGCTCGCTGGTGGATGGAGTTGTAGCCTGGCAGGGCTGCAATGCGCTTGACATGTGAACGCGCCAGCATGAACATGTGGCTGTAGAGGGAGGCCATGATGAGCAGCATGGCAAAGAACATGGATACCAGGCAGATGATGACAGGGGTGGTGTCTGAGTAGATGATGAAGACGATCCCGCAGCCCGTGCAGAAGGTCCAGATTCCCCCGATGATGCAGCCAGCCCTCCTCACTGTCATGATGTTGTGATACCTCAGTGCATAGAAGATAGTGACGTACCTGTAGATAATGACATATGATGATTCCTTGTAACCTTTGATTCAGACACTAGACACTGAGTAATTCTACAAATCAATAAGGGGAGAGACCTTTGAGATGTCTCGAGAAGTAGAATTATTTCTCTGCATGTGCACAATAACACATTAACAGTATAGTCTATAGTCTACAGGTGGGAGATCTGGCTGCCTGGTCCGGCCATAATATCTTGGAGCTTAACACTTGGATCTTAGAAGGAACTCAACCATGTCGGCCCTGATCGCCCTCTGTGACTCCCCAGTCGACACTGTGGAGTCTTTCCGCTTCCTGGGAATCATCATCTCCCAGGACCTCAAGTGGGAGCTGAACATCAGCTCCCTCATCAAGAAAACCCAGCAGAGGATGTACTTCCTGTGGCAGCTGAAGAAATTCACCCTGCCAAAGACAATGATGGTGTACTTCTACACAGCCATCATTGAGTCCATCCTCACCTCATCCATCACCCTACACGTCACATTGACGCAGTATCTATAGGCCTTTATTTAACACATTTTGGACTACTTTATTTTGATAAATATCTGCACATTTTAAAAACTTGCACAATCCTGCACATACTGTACGGCTCTTTTCATTTTAAAACATATTGTAGATATATTTATATTGTTTACATTTTTTAACACTTTAATACTTTTTTATCTCATGTGATTCTGATAACAATGTTCTAAGTCAGTACATATAATATGTACCCACTCTATTTGAGTTTTAAAAGGGTACTTCAGTAGTACTGTTACCACTAAATTGGGGGAAAAAACAATGGTAAAAATAGAAGCAGCAGAGATCAAGATATTCTGACCAACGCCATAATTTCTGGTAATACTGACTACTAAATAGTGCAATGAAAGTAATGTATGAAAAAACATGAAGACTTCATCCTATAATTGTGTCGAGAAAACCCTGTCAACGCCATCAGGTTATTTTCTAAGATGTGGCCATTGCGGGGTACAATTAGTGGACAGAGCTGAAGCCAATGAAGACAAGTGTCTTTGACCTGCATTCAGCTCCATTGGATGCAAAAAAAAAAGGTCAGATTGTATTGAGTTTTACGGTAAAATGACCCTACCTAACTCCATTTATGACCTCAGTTTCCTCTTGGGTTCAATTGTTAGTTTCAAGTCTTCTGCTATACGGCATGTTCGCTTTGTAAATTGTGGTCCCATTTACAGTAAAATAGATGATAAAGTAAGTTTGCTTAAAAAACCTTTAGGGCATGATACAGAACAATTTTTGGCCATCTGGCCTACATCAGTGTGTGCAAGTACAGGCATACAATCTCTGTTTAAGAAACTATACTATAGCTATCCTTTATGTTAGTTTGCTTCAAGGCATGGCTACTTTATGATTGACAGGTCTTTCTTAGTGAGTCCACCCGGCACAACACAACAAGCTCACAAAAGCCAGATCAAATTGTCAAACTGGGCAGTGCTGATGAGTATGAATCAATATTCTGTTATTGCAATGTCCATTTCTCACAAATATCTCTGTCAAATATTTTAATAAACATATTTTAGTGTATTGTTTAGCTACAATATGAGAAAGTCTGTGGCCAGGCAGGCCACGATTTGTTCCTGCTAGAAAATAGAGTCAAAGCCAAGCACAGCTCAGCCAAATATGGTCCCTCCTGGCTCCAAGAAACCAATATGGCAACGGCCATAATGCCAAACTCAAGGCCTCTAAACAGCTGTCCACAAACCAATGGATGACGTCACGGTGGGTTTACACTTGGATGTGCCAAAGCTGCATTTTACGACAGTTTTTACAAGCTGGGTAGTTCTCTTAATTATGAATAAACTAAACTTGATGTTCATAATCAGTAGACAGCCAGAAAGAAACAGGAGGTGATATGGTGGTTACATGGTTGAGCTCATAGGGATTTAAGAGAGGTTGTTGATTTCCTGAAGAATTCCTAGAGTCTTAATGACTGCAGGAAATGGGAAAAGATACATTTAAACCCAAGTAAATGTTAGTTTATGTGTATTTATACACTTATGCATGTTCAGTTGCTTTTGGGCACCAGTATGCTGCTGTTGTTGCCACTGTACGGCCTTTGTTGTAAGAGAACCTTGTGTAGCTTATGTTATAAAAAGGTGACCTTGGGTCTTGTTTTAGGACAAAACAGACTCATGTAATTATGCACATATGCATATTGTTGTGAGAGTGCATTCAATTAAATGTCATTTTCATTTAAAAGCTTTAAAAAACATCGTCTCCAAGACATATAAGAGTGTGTGTGTGTGAAGAATGTGAGTGTGTGCTGAAAAGAAGGTCTTTTTCTTTCTCCATCATTACCTGTCCACAGCGATGGCAAGCAGGCTACACATTGACGCGACGACTGAGATGCAGATCATGGAGTCAAACACATTGTCCATCTGCCTGATGAAATGGTCCTCCACCACCAGCTGTCTGTTGTTGAGGAGATAGATGATGATGGTCTCCCAGGCATTGGACACACTCACCAGCATGTCAGCTACAGCCAGACTGCAACAACCAAACAAGTTAGGTTAATTTTTGATCATAAACACAGATGTTCACACACTCATACCACAGTGGAAAAGAACAATGAGATAATTTGATCTCTTCTTATTTGATTATCAAAGTCAAAGGCAATTATTATTCTCTTTTGCCAACCAGTAGGCAGAAGTGAGGCCCAGGTAAGTCAAGACACCTGTCCTTAACATTTACATTAACTACATGTCGTAGTTCTGTTTGTGAAGTCTGCTTAGAGGATGCATTTAGGCATCTGTGCAAGAGATCGGTATCTAGAGGAAGACTTACCTTGCTTACCAGCAGACACCAAAAGTACAATCCTGTCCACACCTACACTAGTAGCTATTTTTGGCTGTGGTATTTTGACCTAACAGTGCTAGCATGCTGATGTTTAGCAGGGACTGTTAATGTTCACAATCTTAGTTGGGCTTTTCTCACTCATCGTCGCTGTGGACGTGTCAAAGATCACAAGCTAGTGAGCTTGTTTATTAGTAATCTTTGTGTAATTTGGCAAATGAAGACGTTCTCCAACAGTTTACATGACTTTGTGCCAAGCAGCTCATTGTTTGTGTGTGTGTGTGTGTGTGTGTGTGTCTGGAATCCTGGAGGCAAAGCATGTACAAAAGTACTATTAACTACAATAATAACCTTCTCCTCCACAGACATGTTTCCACAGCTGGTAAACTTACTGACATACCTCACTTATTCCTTGTCATTATGTCAGCAACCAGATAAGTGTGAAGCCGGCAGGCGAATTTTGCCTTCATTTGCATAAAATGTTTGACAATGCTTTGTTAAGCTATTTGCTCACTTGTCGTAGACAAGGAGTTGGAGAATCTGATTTTTACTTGCTGACACTGGACAAGAGACTCTTTATGCTCTTGAGTGTTTGGCAATTCAGAGTCGCCAATCAACCTAACATGCACATTTTTGGACCATTGCCTGGAGGATACCTGCTCAGGCAGAGGTAGGACTCAGGTAGGCCGCCTGCCGGGTAGGAACACTGAACTTTCTTGCTACGAGTGGACAGTGCTTACCCCTGTAACATCCTTCATTCCTGTGCTAGCATGCTAACCTTTGATAATTAGCACTAAAAGCTAAATTCGGGAAAAATGTCAATCTCATGGTGCCACTGGAGGAAATGTTGGCTGATTTGATGATTCAATGATGTCATACCTACAGAGCCACTCTGCTAGTGTGAACAAAGCAATCTATTTCCTGTTAAATAACTTGCATTTTTAACTCAAAGATAGCAGTGCTCTCATCCCACAGTCCCACAGTAATACTGTAATACAGTAATACAGAGATACTCTTTGGACACCTCAAAGAAATCATTGAAAACCACATTAAAGCAGTGACCTGAATGTCTGCTCTGTCTCTAAACACGCTGCTGGCATCAGCTGGGAACTCTTTGGCTTTAGTCTTGGGGAGGGGATTAAATCTTTCAGGTCATAAGGTTCAAATCCAATAAAGTCACAGGTAATTGGTGCTAAAGTCAGAACTGAGTTGATTCTGTCAAGTTGAGTCATCAAATTCATGGCTTGACTCTGATGCCCAATCCAATTTGTGTCCTGTGTAATGAGACCACGTCTGCCAGGAGGAATTTCAATCACATGCAGAGAAATCAGGTAAATCAATACATTTATGCAATTATTAAATCACCCAGAACAGGGTATGAGATTATAGGATCAAAAGAACATGATCAAAAACATGTCAGAAATGTTTTAGAAATCTCAGCTCACTGTGGCATTTTATTCATTCACTTTTAATACATCGGTTTCATGGATTTATTTGTTTTCTCTGGCACAGCATACTGTGTGATATTTTCATAGGGTGGAAGAAAAAGACAGATCCTACTCCACAAATTATTTGAGTAACCTGTTGTGTCAAGCTCCAGACGCGCAAGTTATTTTCAGTTTTATAAATAGACTCACTTTGTCACCACAGGCGAGCTGAACCTTTTTATTTTAATGTGTTTTCATTCAGGTCTTCTGGAGTTCAAAATGTGCATAAAACAAGTGGTTGTGCGGTTGAAACTCATCTCCTGTAGTCACCCAATTCCGCCTATGCCTATGTCGATGACCCTAAATACTGATGCTAAGAGAAAAGAAGACATTCATAGACATAATTTTATAATAAAATGATTTATGACTATCAAAGTAAATGTTGTTATACAAGATAAGACTGTAAAACAGTGTGAGTACCACACACCGTATATATGTTTCATAATTAATAATGTTCTGAGAAATAACAGAAAGAACATTTTTCTATGATGGTTGTTTCTTACAGCAGTTCATTCTTGGGGTTCAAAGCCATTAAATATGTTGGTAGGATGAGGGTCAACAAGGGTGTACAGTCGTGCTAGCAGCTCTGTGAGGCTGTACTTAGGCACAACATTGCTTGGATGTCAGCATGCTAATGTCAGCATGCTAACATGCGCATAACATAACATAACATAATGTTAACATGCTGATCTTTAGCAGGTATGTTCATCATGTTTACTATCTTAGTTTAGTGTGTTAGCATGCTAACATTTGCTAATAAACACAAAATGCAACTAAGGCTGATGGGAATGTCGTCGGTTTTGCAGGTGTTTGGTCATTAAAAAAAAGACATTAAATTAAAAAAGAGTGTGATGGACCTATAACATTGACATCCATAAAGTGGCATTGCTAGTGTGATTAAAAATAATTTTAAACTGTCTCACAGTGAAGAAAAAAGATAAACTTGCACAAACATTAGACCTTTTTCACACTTTAACATGAAGTAGTAGGGTAAACACAGGTGTCACCAATTATTCTAATTACGTTTTGTTCCATTCAGGTCAAACTGCTCTGCTGCACTAAGTGAGCCTTAATTAGTATCATTGGTAACACCTGAGACCAACCATGTGAAAATGGCTGCTGTGAAAAAGGTCGATTAGAATGTAAATTGGAGCCAGTAGACCAACCAGGCAAAGCAGGCAACTACCCCAGGGACCCCAGACATTAAAGAAGCCCACAGGCTCTGGGTCCAGTGTGATAAAGTCCAGCTTTGTTTGCTCATACTATATGCACTATAAAAAGACATTACATAAACAATACATTTAAACGATAAGGACATTGATGAGACACCTGCATTACCTAATCTCAGTGCCCCGTCTTGAATATGGGCCTCACCATATCTTGTTCTTACATGGTGCATAATCCTTAAATTAATGTGCAGTTAATCTAATTACATTATATAAACAATACACAATGATAAGAAGAAACAGTGTTCACTAGGATTCCACAGCTCATTTTTTGCCCTGAGGTCCCAGTCCTGCCTTTGATGTATAACAAGGATAGAGGATACACCCTGAAGAATTGCTGCTTTGCTAATCCTGCAGTCCTAGTAACACAGAGTAAAAACATAGACTGTTCACTCTGTTTAGCCTGAATGGCTATTATTTTGAGCCTGCTATATTATTCTATTATATTTGATCTCATATGTGTGAACCATTTACCTGCAGACAAAGAAGTACATGGGTGAGTGGAGGTTCTTGTTCTTTACTATAGCTGTGATGACCAGGATGTTCTCCAGCAGGGAGATGATACCCAGGATCAGAAAGACCTGAGGAGAATATTAGACAGTGTAACAGGAGGAGGAGAAGTGAATAGATTAATAGGGTGGTCTCAAATGTATGCAGTATCGCTCCCAACCTGAGTGTTGTTAACCCCCCATAAATCTGAGGGTTGACGTGATAATTAACAAGATAAGAAATACTGGGGAACAAAACAAACATTTGCATTTTGGTGTTCAGTACCACACATACTGTAAATACCTCTATAGCAATGTGGACCTGCTCGCATGCTGCTGGTTTTGAAGTGCTGGTCTTGTCTGGTAGCAGTGGAGTGGATAAGGTGTAGTTTTGGTGATAGTAGGAGTAAGTCCAGGTGGCGTTACCCAGCATCACCTCCTCTTGGTAGGAGGACTCATCAGAGACATTCATCCCTGCTGTGGCTCGGATCCAGATCACTGCTGCTCTATAGTGGGTGACATTTTTCAAGCAGGCTGCGAAAGAAAACAGATACCAAAGTGAGACATTATGTTTATTATGTGAAATATGAGTTGTGACTCCGCAGCTCAGATGTTGTTGTGCTTTTTTCCCCCCACAAATTGATGTAATTAGTTTTCTATCCAACACAAACTTCATTCACATCAACAAACTGATGAATTACATATCAAGCTGTGACATTTTAGAACAACTTGAATGACTTCTGTTATGTGCTACTTCTTTGCTCGCCGCAGTAACTTCCTGCTTACCTGGGAACCTCACTGTGATGATAAAACATAATATCTTAATGTAATGTGATGGTAGGAAGATGCTGAGAACACTATATGGTCAAATAGCCTGCAGTTAGTGACACATGACCATCACATCTATATAAGCTTGTTGGACATCCCATTCTAAAACCACTGGAAGTTGGATGGCCCTTTGCACTTACAACAATCAACACTCTTCTGGGAACGCATTCCACAAGATTGTTTTAGTGTGTTTGTTGGAATTTGTGGCATTTTAGTCAAAAGTTATGAGGTCAAGCCCTGATGTTGGACAAGAAGGCCTCCCAAAGGTGTCTGATGGGTTTGAGGTCAGGACTGTACCTTCACACCAAACTTATCTAACCATGTTGGATCTCACTTTGTGCACAGAGGCGCAGTCATACTGGAACATCATTGGGTCTTCCCCAAACTGATACTGCAAAGTTGGAAGCATCCAGCTGGTTACATAGTCTCAGTATCCTGTAGCATTAAGAAGACCCCTTATTGGAACTAAGAGGCCTAGTCCAAACCCTGAAAACCAACCACAAATCAAACGTTACAGTAGGCTCTCTGCATTCCAGTACGTAATGTTCTTCTGGCATCCACAAAACCCAGAGTCATCTGCCAGACTGCCAGGTAGTGACGTGTGATCCATCACTCCAGAGAACACATTTTCAATACTCTAGAGTCCGGTTGCAGAGTGCTTTACGCCACTCCAGCCAACGCTTGGCATTGCACGTGGTAATGTGAGGCTTAATTGCAGATGCAAAGCCAAGGAAACCATTTCATGAAGCTCCCCATGCACAGGTCGTGTTGCTTCCAGAGACAGTTTGGAACTCTTAAGTCAGTCATGTGACAGACTTTTACACACCAAGCACTTCCACATTCATTGGCTCTACTCTGTGAGATCATGTGGTCGACGTGGAACAAGGCGCTTCCACTTCACAAAAATAACACTTCACCAGGGCAGATCTAGTTGGGTAGAAATTTCACAAACTACCCTATGGTGGTGTCACTTTTACGTGTTGGTCTGTGGAGATTTCATGGGTATGACTGAAACATCTGAACTCAGTAATAAGTAGGTGTGTCCACAGACTTTTGATCATTCAATGTATTTACCATACATAGCTGTGTAGTCTTAAAGGAATAGGCCAATAGACAAAAAGTCTTCTCATTCGTTTCCCTCTTACTTAAAGACTAGATAGGTCCTCTGTTTCATAATGCACCTTTTGTAGGTCGATTTTATAATCATTTCATGTCTGCAAAAGATGCAAATCAGACAGCCTAATTTTAGTCTGACTTTTGCCAGTGCTCTGTTTTAAAATGAAGGATTTCTGGGGGAAATCAGTTTGTGAAATAATGTTAAGAACAGTTACAATTGTCCAAAGCAAAGCATACAAATGACATCCCTTTGGGATAAATGTAGTCTCAGTTGACAAATGAGAGTTTGTTTTGAACAATCTCCTTTGGTCATGAAAGAAAAAACATGATGCATTTGATATGATGCTGTGGTAAGTGAATACAAAACAGATACCTCAGTGTTAACATCCTGGCCTCAGCTGATGAGATGTGATCAGACCTGAAAGAGTAGCTTTAATTCTTCCCCGCAGACAAATGCTTACCCTGTTTCAATGCAACTCGTGACCTGGCTCACCAGCCCTCCGGTGATGTCAAATGACACTATTTGCGTTGCTTATACATTTGCACAGTGGTAATATAAACTTTCTTCAAAATTCTACAGAGTCATGAGGTTCACGAGGCGTTTCCAGCGTGAAAGCTGCTGCCAAAAGCTGATAAAGACAACGTCTACGACATAATGGAAAAAGAGAGAGCAAGCAAACACACTGATGCTAAATTAAACCATTCAGGCAAAGTTAAGTGATAAACTTAATTCTCCATTATGCCCACTATAACCCCTGTTGAATGTCATTATCCAAATCCCATTACAAAGTGACACGATAGCTTAGCGGCCACTATAATTAACCTTTGCAGAGCTAAATGAAAAAGCCTCGCCAGTTATATTTGAATACTGAATAGTTAAGACATTTTCCTGCAAACTTTTGTATGCATGTTGAGCACCAAAATTCCAAGAAATATAAGCAATTTGAACATAATTGGAGTTTAATTTTTCCAGCACTAATTGACGCTTAAGCTGTTCAAAGACAAGCAGCAATTATTTTAATTCAAAAGGACAATTTACAGTATGTTAGAACAGTTACATTATTTAACTCAATAACATGCCAACGTCATTCAATATCCAGTGGCTAGAGCAGTCATATTTCAATTATTTAGACTAGTGAGTCTTTTCAGAGCATATTAACAGCTTACATTTTCTCACACCAGTTTATTATTCCTTAATATCAGTTTTATTTCTTTACTTTCATTCCAAATAGACATAAATTGTTATTATGGTTTCTCTACCCTGCTACAATGATTGAAAAAGTGCCTTTATTTAATATCCTTCTTCATGTTGATGTTTCCCATATTGGATCTTGCGTGACAGCTAAAGAGAACATTATTGACTATCTGTCAAACTCACAGTGAATTATAGGCTCTAAGTTGCTCGCGATCTAACATTTCAATTAACAAGCACAGAAACAACAACAATTTGATACTTTGTATAAAACAATGAAAAATGAGAATCATCCTCTTTTCTCAAAAAGGTGAAAATTAAATAGGTGTTAAACGAGACGTTCAGTTGTAGTTCAGACTTTATTAGTGCTCAGAAGATGCTTTGAAAAAGTGAGAAATGCTTCTGTGTGACTTCACAAGTATGAGTTGTTCACAGAGTTTGTTTGACCTTCAATATATGTTCTCAACAGATCTTTTGAGTTAACTTTTCAAGATGTTCTTTAAAAATATATATCAGAGACGACCTGTCAGCTTGAGGCCAAGCACTGAATTAACAAACATCGCAGCAGAGAATTTGTTGCATTAACAGCGCCGGATGTGAAATTCTAGATGCACAGATTGTAGAACCCGCCTAAGGGGAGCTCTGGGGTTCGGGGAGCCCTCAGTTATAGGGATCTATACTCATAGAGCCCCTTTTTTCCTTTTTCTTTGAAGAGGCCACTATTAAAATATTTCAGAAAGACTCAAAAGTCAAAGTCGAGGTCCACTTGATCATTTATTTTCTGATCATGATCCCCATCTGAGTCCTTTAATATTGAACAGCCATCCATGGGTCTGATCCTACAGTGCCAGCTTAAATACAGTGAGCCTACATTGAAATAAATGAGGCAATTCAAATATTTTGTAGTTCTCTTCTGCTACTGCTACAGATACACAGATGATCATTTGAAAAACTAGAAATCATGATTTAGTGAAAAGAAGAACATATTACAGCATTTCGACACCATATGTTTTTTATTAATATAGCAAGGATGTTGTTTAACATATGTTGTGGGCTGCGGAATGCTGATACTGAACGTATCATTCGTTTTCTGACAAAACATTCAATCTGGAATATAATCTGTTCATACTGACCACAGACTTAATACCTCAAGGTTATGTTTAGACACTCACAGCACTGAGGAAGGGTCGTGGTTTGGGTTTAACACAGAAGAAAAAGACATGACAGATTTATCATCATTTAGCTGAAACCACAACCTTTCCTAACCTTAACGCAAAGTGCCCACAGACTAAACCTAACCACAGACTAAACCTATCTACCTAACTACAGTCTAAACTTATCCACAGACTAAACCTAACCACAGACTAAACCTAACTACAGACGGGTTGTTAAACCCAGACTCTGGTGTCTCAGTCCTGGGCTTTGTGCAGCCACCATCCACCTCAACCATCTCTCAGTAGTAAATAAATGCAGTACTTTATTCAATCCAAATAACGCTGCCTGTGAACCACAATCCAGCTAGCGGTCATGTTCATGTGTGTGGATATATGTCCACATGTTTGTGCAGGAGGAAAATAAACTCACATATAGGATTATAAACCATGTTAGGCTGATCTTTAGATCGTGGCTCTATAAAGATCTGCTGTGGCCTCTCTTCATCTCAAGCAAACAAATAATATGTAGAAGCTCAAGGGAAGCAAATCCCCACATATAGAAATGGAAACTGAGCAGCAGTCTCCTGTATACTGTGTGCCCAGAAGGCGATTGTTTTATAATTCACCCTTGCTTCGACGGTATATGCAATCCAAAGTAACACTCTCTTCTTTGAAGTACTACAACAAACTGTGGGGACCTCGTCAAAAAATGTTTATGACAGCCACTTTCTTCTTCAAACGTTGTTCACTGTTTTTTGTCAGTGTAAATATGAGGAGGTCGTCAAAGTGTTTTATTCTTCCACACCAATTAATTTCAAGATCAAAGTTCCAGAAGAAAACATCTTTGACAAACCAGTGTGGCTTTTTCTGTGTTTTGTTTTAATTTTTTGTGTCACGCTGCATATAAAAGGCCTCTCAGTTTTAATGAAAACTACTTAGAAATCTATTAGTGGGCTTTCAGCATTATGAAGTACTCCACATTCAGCTCATGTACAGGTAGCTGTGACCTCTCCTTCTCCTCCTCCTCCTCCTCCCTCTCTGTTGTGTTTACAGGGTCTGCTTCCTCCTGCTTTCATCAGATTTGTGTCGCTGTTAAAGATGGAGGCACGAGCAGCATGTGATGTGACAATGTTGAGGATGAAGATAATAAAGTCATTGACCTGTATAAATTGTAATGACGTCAATTATTATGCTCTCTGTTATGATCAGAACACAATTACATACCTAACTACCTTGCACTCCTGTCACCCCCACCCACCTCCACCTCAATCTGGCGTTAAATGTGCAATTTTTCTGCCTGTGTGAGTTCATGTTAACACACGTACTGCTATGATCACACTTGTCTTATCACTCCAATCCTTTTCTCTCCGCCTGTCTCGTGTTTTTCCTCCTGTTTCTGAGTCTGTGTCTTTTCTCAAGCCCACTCCATCATTTTCTAACCCCCTCCCCCATCTTCTCTGTAGTTACAATCCCAGGGGGTCAATTATTGACAGGGCTCTTGTGCCATTGTCACAAAATAGATTAAAAAAAAAAAGCTCACACTGCCTTGATCACAACATCAAGAGAGGCATCTTGAAGTGTCTTTGCAGACAGATAATGATTCTCTCTTCAAAACCTCCCATGTGGATGCACACTGTGATTCTCGAAGGAACGTGTGGACACATCGCTTAGTTCCTAACTGTTGAAATGTGAGACCAAATAAGGCTTATGCGGATGTAATAGCTTATATAAACATATTCGCAGCCCACACGTGTAGATTTCATATTATCGCAAATGGAAAGGCTCACATGGTGGGATGAAATAGAATACACAAACGGCTATTAAAATTCCAATGATATTTTATGGTTTGATGGTTATTTCAATATTCATGTAATGAAATCAAAATAACAACAACAGAGAAAAGTCTTATCCCAAATGAGAGTTTGTGTACCTTTATGTCATTAGTTATTTATATTCAGGACATGAAATATGCACAGTGCAACAAATGTAATTAAATTAAATCTAATCACATGGAAATGTTAACCACACCAAATCGGCTACCTGTGAGCCTCCACTGTTTGCATATAAACCACAAAGACACACCATTACAATAATAAATCATCCAGCATCTGTCGCAGTTGTAAATGTATAATGAGGCATTTTTGTTGAACCTGCTCGCTGCTCTCTATTGGCTTCATGCTACACTTAACACCAGGGGCGTGGTGTGGGGCAGACTCAAGTCAACTCAATTTATCCACCTCTTTATTTGTAATTTTCCAATTATCATACAAAACAATCATATTCTCTGTTTTACAAATAACCACAGAAAAACAATCCCGACAACAAACAGAGACAGATCACACCCAAAATCAACGTGACGGACTTGTCATAGACAACAGACAGGAAAAGACAAGAGGAGAGAGACAAAAACAAACAAAAACAAAACTAAACAACAACAACAACAACAACAACAAGTGCACCTAATACTTCTTGTTACAGGATTGTTCAAGGGCAGGTGTAATCATTCAGAGTTCCAGTTCCAGACCAGGTAAATTGTTCACATAAGTTATTAGAGGGTCCCAGGTTTTGTGGAATCTGCTGATGGAACCGTTGAGGGTACATCTGATCTTTTCCATCTTAAGGTTCTGCATAACGTCCCTAATCCAGTGGTGATGTGATGGAGGAGTAGCAGCCTTCCACTTAAATAAAATCAAGCGTCTAGCTAATAAGGAGGAAAAGGCAATGACCCTCTGTAAATGAACAGGGGGAACAGATCCTGTTGGATCAGAAAACCAACCAAAAACAGCAACCAAAGGAGACGGTGAGCTGTTATAAGCATAAGCATTAGAGATGACTTCAAAAAAGGATGACCAAAAAGGAACAAGTTTCAGACAAGACCAGAACATATGATAGGAAGTAGCCAGGGTCTGTTTACATCTGTCGCATAATGGGTCTACATTCGGAAATATTCTTGCTAATCTAGCTTTTGAGAAGTGTAATCTATGCAACACTTTAAACTGTATTAAAGCATGTCTAGAACATATGGAAGAAGAGTGGATCCTAGTAAGAGCCATATCCCATTCGTCATCGGACAGCTGGACCCCCAAGTCATTTTCCCACTGTTCTCGAATATGTAAAATAGAGTGGTTGCAGCTATCCATAATATGGGAATAAATAAATGATATTCTGCTTTTATTCAGCCTATTGACCCTTAATAGGGAATCCAGACAGGAAGGAGGGGGAAGAGTACGAAAATTAGCAAACTTTTTACGAGTAAAATCTCTAATCTGCAAGTATCGCAAAAAATGATTATTGGTCAGACCGAATTTTCTGGACAGCTGTTCAAAGCTAGCAAAAGTATTATTGACATACAGGTCCTCAATACTATGAATACCCTTATCATACCAAATTTTGAAGCCATTGTCCAATAAAGATGGTTGAAATAAGTGATTACGTATTATTGGTGAGTGAATAGAAATACTCTGAATACCCAGACATCTTTTGAACTGGTTCACGATACGTAAGGATTGAGTTACAATTATATTATCTTTAATATTATGAACTAGTGATGGTAGGGGAGCACAAAGTAAGGCAGGGCGTGAGTGTGGGCTGCTTGTAACCTTTTCAATCTGGAGCCATGCAGGGATCCTATCATTCCAATCTTTTAACCACAGAAAAGTGGCATTAAAATTCGCAGCCCAATAATACGTACACAAATTTGGAATCAAAAGCCAACCTACACCTTATGGTCTTTCCATAAACTCTTTTCTTATGCGAGCTGGTTTATTATTCCATATAAAGGAAGAAATCATTTGATTAAATATCTTTAAAAAAGATTGTGAAAACAGGCAACGCCTGAAACAAATATAGAAACTTTGGCACAATATTCATCTTTACAGGATTTGTTCTCCCGATGAGAGAGAAAGGCAAAATAGATCATCTTTTAATATCTTGTTTACACTGTTCCAGCAGAGGAGTGAGGTTACTTTTAAATAGACTGTAATAGGATTTGGTGACTTTTACACCTTGATATGTAAAGGACTCGGCGGATAACTTAAATGGCAGATTGGGATATTCTCTAGCATTACTACTAATGGGGAAGTATTCACTTTTATTAAAATTTAGTTTATATCCAGATATGTTTCCAAATTCCTGCAAGACTCTAAGAATTTCAGGGGTAGATGTGATAGGGTTGGTGACATATAGTAATAAATCGTTTGCATAAAGCCAGACAGTGTGAGTTAGGCCACCACGTGAAATACCTTGTATACTATTATTGCATCTGAGAGCTATAGCAAGTGGTTCTATAGCTAGAACGAAAAGCAACGGACTCACTGGATCCCCTAGTTTCGTCCCTCTGTGAAGAGGAAAGTAGTCGGATGAGATGCCATTGGTATAAACTGAGGCAGTTGGATCAGTGTAAATGAGCTTGATAAGTTGAATGAAGTTAGGGCCAAAACCAAACCAATTTATCCACCTCTTTGACATGAAGCTGAGAGTTTACCCAACTATTTTCAGATCAATTGTCTCAATCATTGAGGAGAATCAACAGTTTCCTGCCCTCTGCATTTACCACTGTGCCCCTGCTCAACACATCATCGCTCGCAACCCCCACTCCTTGTTCCGTGTTGGTGGAGGTGTATAACCTGTGAATCCTGTCACTAAGCAACCATGACAACTCATTCTACAGGTGTCATCTGGATGTTTCAGATCCTTCACAACATATGATTTTATCATGATATGAAGATGTATGAAGCTCAACACCGACAAAGTCAGTTCATTTAAACCAAGGGTGGGGAACCTCCGGCCTCCGGGCTGTATATGGCCCGCGAGACCATTTCAACCGGCCCTCAACGCAATAAAATTTTTATATTTTATATATGCACTTATAGTATGAATGAATAAAAAAATCAGGAAAGAAATTATCAACAGTCATTAGTTTTCTGAGAAAAAACAGATGGCTATGTATTTCCGAGTCAACGTCAGGGTCAGGGAATACAGCGTGTGATGTATGTGTCATTGCATTGGGCCGGAGTGATTGACATGGATGACAAGTGATGTATCATGGTGACTGTCAAGAAAAGGAAGGTGGATGCAGAATGCCGCGTATTCCAGGAAAAATGGACAAATGATTTTTTCTTTGTTGAAGTGAAAGGCAAGCCAGTGTGCCTAGTTTGTAGCGAGGCGCTGGCAGTGATGAAAAAGACAAATGTCGAGCGCCATTACATCTCGAAACATGCTAAACTCGACGAGTTGAGAGGACAAATGCGTTTGGATAAAATGAATGGTCTTCGTCGGAGTTAGAGTGCTCAACAAGCAGCTTTCACAGGACCACAGACTGACAGAGAGAATATTACGCATGCAAGTTTTGTGGTGAGTGAATTAATAGCCACGAAACTGAAACCTCATGCCAAAGGAGAGTTTGTGAAGGAGTGCCTCGTAGCCACCGCGGAGCTGCTCGCTCAAAGTAAAGTAAAATTATTTCAAAGCGTCAGTTTGTCATGAAGAACCGTTGCAGACAGGATTACTGATATGGCACAAGATATTGAAAAAACACTGAAGGACACTGCAAGAGACTTTGAGTATTTTTCCCTGGCCTGTGATGAGACAACAGACATCACAAACACAGTGCAGCTTGCCGTTTTTGTGCATGGGATTACGGCCGAGTTTGAAACGAAGGAGGAGTTGCTGTCTTTGCGATCCATGCATGGCACTACTAAAGGTGAGGATTTGTTCAATCAAGTTGTTGTGGCCATGAACAATTTTGAACTGCCATTTGAGAAGTTGAGTGGCATCGCCACTGATGGAGCACCCGCAATGGTTGGAGCGCAAAAAGGGTTGACTGCATTAAGAGAGTCTGTGTGCACATTCCCTGAAGCTTAACAATGTGATGAAAACCGTTGTGTCCACCATAAACTTCATCAAAAGCAGAGGGCTGAACAACCGCCAGTTCTAGGAGCTACACAGCAAGCTTGAGTCAGAGTATCATTGTGAAGTGCGATGGCTGAGTCGTGCAAATATGCTCGCACGGTTTTATACACTGCGGGAAGAAGTCAGACACCTCATAGAGATGAAGGGGAAACCATGTCATGGAGCTCAGTGATGGCAAGTTCCTCAGTGATCTTTTTTTTTTGCATCCCTAGGTATGTGTTAATAATAGTATGGCCCTCGGAGGACTTCATAAAAATTGAAATGGCCCTTGATATGAAAAAGGTTCACCACCCCTGATTTAAACATTTAAACTTTATTTGTTAATGTATTTTATTTATCATAAAGGGGATGGAATTGGTCAAGGGTCCAAGTGTTTGTGTTTAGTAAAAAGTAAAAACAGTCACACACACTGAGCACAAGCCTTTTAAGCTAGGTAACATGCTAAGTTAACATTTGGCTTAAAACTACACCAGCTTGTCTCAAGTGGCATGTGAAGCAAACACTGAAGTTCTTCAAACAGCAATGAGGCTGGCTCCAGAAGTGATTCAGTCTCCATAAGTCCCCATATTAAAATGTCCAACTTCACAGCAGAAATAAACAGCCTGGTACAAAAAACAGTTAATTTCCCCGTTCATGACAACTGTACTGATGGTGAATTTTTATAGAACTCACCTGTTCAAATTATATTAAGGCTTAAAGGTGGGTGTCATTGCAGGTGTCTGATGCCAGTAACTCGGCTTCATTCAGCCCGCCTCAGCTCCACCCACGTTCTTTCCCATTTTTGGCTCCTCAGAAACCTGTGGGTGACGTTACGACTATGTCATCCATGTTTCATACAGTCTATGGCTAGTTTACGTAATGTTAACCATCTATATCAGGGGTCGGTAACCTTTTTGGCTGAGAGAGCCATGAAAGCCACATATTTTAAAATGTATTTCCGTGAGAGCCATATAATATTTTTTAACACTGAATACAAATAAATTCGTGCATTTTTAAGTAAGACCAACAATTTTAGAGTATAATAAGTCTCTGAATTTATTCTTTTTAATAACGTTGTTATACTGAAGCTAACCAATAATAAATAATACATCATTAATGCGACTTCTGGTGCTGCATGGTCCCGATCATGCACAGATCCCTATAGCAACCACTGTGTTTCAGAAGTAGACGTGCATGCGCACTCACGTACTGCTGAGTGAAATCTTCGGTCATTAGCTCATAAGCAGTTTCTTTTCCGAGCTGTTCTGTATCGTTAAAATTGAACAAAATAACCCGAAACACAACTGCTTACTCTCCTACTGATTTTAAATGGGACATTTTACAACGAACGTAAAGACATTAAACGTGTGGTACACATTTCGAAGGCTGGGCGCAGAGGAGACCACCGGGCTTTCTCTGAGGGGAGGGGGAGAGAGGGAGATGCCCAGCCAAGGCTCTGTCCAGCATGGACTAAAACACAGCACGGACAGTTCAGAAACAATTCGGAATGAGTTAAAAGAAATTTTTGCGGCCGTGACTGGTTCTGATTGAGGGCTTTATAGCAGGCAGCCGCTCTCCCATCTACCACCACTGAATCTTTTAGTGGTACGCAGTACCGGACCATACCGGCTTACTTTCACCCCTGTCTACGAGCCAGATGCAGTCACCAAAAGAGCCACATCTGGCTCGCGAGCCATAGGTTGCCGACCCCTGATCTAGATGCTGCTGTAGCTAGAAAAGTAACAAAACAAGTAAGCGCGCATTCAGACAGGATCAGGGAAAACGGCAACCGGTGGTGGGGGAGTGCGGTTTGGGGGGGGGGGGGGGGGGGGGGGCTGAGGTGGGTTGGCATGGGCGTGTCTATACCTGCTGAATGTAACTGCTGTGAAACAATCAGGAAACAACTTTTTATTTCTCTGATTAATAACAGCTTTATTGAGGCCGGCGCTCGCTCTCTGTTATTGTTACTCTATGTCTCTCTACCAAACCACTCTCTCTCTCTCCCGCTCTCTAATCAACGGACACAAATCAAATTAAACTTCTTCATATTATTATTTTGCGGTGTAAATTGCGAGTCAGACTCAGATTTAGAAGCTGGTACATGAAATAAACAAAGTGAGAACACACACACAGGTAGATTATCAGAGTTTAGTCCGTAAATCCACCTGGATAGTCTCTGCTTCAGAGACATTTCAGGCTGTCTGTGGAGGTTTCACTGATCTGAGTGTCTGACTGGCTTGTGAAGCGTGACGTGGGGCTCCGTTTTCCCAAAAGTTGAATCTGGCTCAACTTCTCTCCCAGACACCGGCGACGTTTTTTGCGGCAACCCCTGCGTTGCGGGCTGCCGGCGCGGAAACGCACTACCCCCACTGAAATGAATTGAAAAATGCCGCCGGCGTCCGGTTTCCCTGTCCCTGTCTGAACACGCGCTAACAAAAAAGTATGCCACTTGTAATGTTTTTATTTTGCAGTTAACCTTCTGCCTCCTACACGCTCATTCAGTATGTACTGATATATATTGCATTTCCTGCTCCAACCATTGGCCTTTGGTTCCTGATTCCCCCGAGAACGAGGTTCTGTTCCCTTATTCTGCAAAAGAGGGAACATTTCTGCAAAACACTATTGTTCTAATATTACAGTTTAAGATTCAAGAAAAAAATAACAAATTTTCACTCAGTTGACAGACCATAATTTAAATCTGGGAAGATTCTGTTATTCGGTTTTAGAATTTGCTGACAAAAGGTTTATGGATTAAGGGGATTTATTTTTATGTATCTCTCAGATATAGCAATCCAAGACCGTCAAAAACACTAAATTTGACTGAATTTAAAGTTGCCCAACGCAGAGAGGAGCTTGACACATATTTGGCTATAAGTCGAGGCCTTGCTCCCTGGTGGCTCTCTCTCTTCTATGAATACCTTAAGTTCTTCTCTCCAAAAAGCTGCAGTGTATATGCAGCAATTTAATCAGAGTAGAGATTGGTCTGTACTTGGCCTGTCCCTAATTAGCAGACATCTTGCAAAGTTTAAAACCCAACCCTGCTCCATCTGCGGTTCCTGCTCCCACATGACCTCCTTTTGTGCAAGAACTGTCCACCTCAAAATCTCAGCACCAGCCCAAAGAATGTTCAACTCTGGAAGCCATCCTCTAAAGCAACATGAACTATCTTCTGTCCGCATTCATTTAAATGAGAATTTGGTATCTCTTGGTAAATTTATGCGTGCATGCAGTTGGTGTGCAGACACCACCCACGCTCTGTGTGTCCCAGGAGGCTCCGTCCTGCAAAATCAGAAAAATAAACATAAAGCATCCGTGCTTCCCAGCTCTCTCCAAAGCGCTCTCAAATCTTCCTAATGGATGCTTTGTTAATTACTAAACACTGGCTGAGTTCAAGGATTCTTGGCAAGACCTTGCTGGGACCCAAAAGTGACACATGTCTGTAAAAACCTACAGTCTCCCCTAAGAAGTAGAAGATAATCTCCTTTCAAAAATCTTGTGTGGATAATGCTGTGCAGATGATTATATCAGCAGGGGTTGGTGCATGGCTGGGAAATCATATATTACAGAGGTCTGCCTTGGAGGTCATGTCACCCTTCATGATGGCATCTTTTTTAAGAAGTTGCATTTTTCTATTTAATAAAGATTTGGTTGCCGCGGGAGCCTTCACATTTTTGACACTTTGACTGCCCTTTGTATCTTTTGTCTGATTTCTTTCGTCGTTGACTCTAGACTTGTCTTGTCAAAAAGCCTTGTGAATAAACCACCAGCTTTATCTCCTTTATAATCCCCAGCATGATCTCACCTTCTCTGATTAAACCTTGGAAGAGCGCATGTGCCCAATATTCCTGAAACACTAGTCTGATAGACTTTGCCAAGGCACACATTATCATAGCCTTTCCTTTCCTTTGCTTTCTCTTTCATGATAAAATTCCTGTATAATCACTCATCACTGCCCAATATATCTTTTTCGACATATGTGCAAGGAGCGATAAGGTCAGAGCCTAGACATTAAACTTAACTATATTCTGCTCCTGTAATTGCTTGACTGATAGGGAGCAATGCCTGCGAGCAGATAACTTGGTCTGCGTTGCATATGCACACACTCCATAATCTTTTGCCAAATACACCCTCCCGATTTGGCAGTACGTTTTAAAAGTTGCAAAAACTTCCCATCTCACCCTCTGCTCTGTCAATACCACTTCTTCCCTGCATCAGTATTGCTGCTTGTTCTTTCACCACCACCCGAGCTACCACCTGCAGGCTCCGTAGGGTTTAATATATTCACTCATCACTCTCCAATATCTCTGTGTAAACATATCCGTGGGAGTGATGTGCGGACTCTAACTATATTCTGCCTTTCAAACATGAGTTCTTTGACTGAAGTGAATGTAGTCATGAAATAGCATAAGATAGCATGAAGATCATAAAAAAAAAAAATCCATTTTGGGGCTGTTGAGTATGTGTAGTAAGCTCAAGGCACACATTCATAAATTTTTGTTAATCCCGTCATACAGTCTAGTCTTCCTCTGGGTATGGCAAATTCACATACTATGCACTTGAAACATACTGAATTTGAAGTTATAATTATTATGAATGAGTATGAAGAGTGCTTTTGTGATTTCAAACACAGCCATTGTGAGAAAACACATTAAACAACACATGCAAAAAGTCAGGAATGTCACAATAAAGCCAAAATACACTCCTGATCAAAATCTTAAGACCGGGTGAAAAATTACTAATATTCGCATTTTGCGCTGGTGGAACTTAATCAGATTATAAGTTGAGCTTCAAAATGCAAAAAGAAAAAACAGGAGCAAGAGACAGCAAAATAGAATTAGCAGTTTAATGAAAACTGCATTTAAACTTAAACAGACTGTTTATCAGCTGATCAAAAGTTTAAGACCACAGCCTTAAAAAGTCAAAATCTGTGCAAAAATCTGGCTTTCATGTCATTTTCTATTGGGCATTCACATGCTGTCATAACCCCCTGATGGCAAAGGCAAAAAGATTTTCTGTCTTTGAATGTGGAAGGATTGTTGAGCTGCACAAGCAAGGCTTCTTGCAACGCGCCATCCCTGCCGAGCTTGGACGCAGTAAGGCAGTCATTTTAAATTTCTTAAAAGATCCTGAGGGTTATGGGACAAAAAAAGTCAAGTGGCAGATCCCAAAAAAAAATTCACCTGCACTGAGCTGGAGGATCAGACGGGCTGTCCGTGAAGACACAGGCCGATTCCTGACCCTTACTGTACTGTACTTTTTGACTGTAGCCCAATCACCATAAGACGACATCTGCAACAGAAGGGCTTAAAGAACAAAAAATGTCTTTAAAGGCCACGTCTCCTCCCACACCACGAACTTGCCTATTTGCACTTTGCAAGGGAGCACCAAACATGGGACATTAGAAGGTGGAAGAAAGTTTTATTCTCTATGACAAGAAAAATTTAATCTGGATGGTCCTGATGGCTTCCAACGTTAGTGGCATGACAAGGAGATCCCACTGGAGATGTTTTCTACGCAGCACAGTGGAGGAGGCTCCATCATGATCTGGCCTGCTTTTTCCTTCAATGTAAAAATGGAGCTTCAGTTTGTGCAGGGGCGTCAAAATGCGGCTGGCTCTGTGGAGATGTTGCAGCAGGGACCCCTCTTGACTGAGAACCCTCGTCTGTGCAGTGATGACTGGGTCTTTCAATAGGACAACGCTTCAGTTCACAACACCCGCCTGACAAAGGACTTCTTCCAGGGTTAGGGTTGGGCTCTTTTGGACCATCCTGCATGTCCCCCTGATCTAAATCCCACTGAGGATGTTTGGTGTTGGATGGCAAGGGAAGTTTACAAAAATGGTCATCAGTTCCAGACCATGGATGCCCTTCTTGAAGCCATCTTCACCACATGGGGCAATGTTCTCACCAGCCTTCTGGAAAAACTCACATTAAGCATGCCTAAATTAATTTTTGAAATGATAAACAAGAATGGTGGGGCTACTGAGTACTACTGAGTACTACTGAGCACTAGTGAGTCCATTTTTTACACTTTTAGATCTATTTTTGGGCTATTTTGGGCTGTGGTCTTAAACTTTTGATCAGGTAATAAAAGGTCTGTTTTAGTTTAAATGCGGTTTTCAATAAACTGCTGATTCTATTTTGCTGTCTCTTGCTCCTGTTTCTTCTTTTTGCATTCTAAAGCTCTACTTACAATATGGTTAAGTTCCAATAGCGTGAAATGCGGATATTAGTAATTTTTCACCCGGTCTTAAGATTTTGATCAGGAGTGTATCATGTTCATTATGGTCCTTCATGTGTACAAGCACTAGAAAAAGAAAATAATGCCATGAAGAAAGAGACATATGGCGTCTGTGAACTTCTGTGAACTACAGTATGTAACATAGTTTGCAGTGCTGTTAAAGCAATATGCAGTATGTGCATGATTTCTATTGACGCCCTCGTTGGTTTAGTTTATAAAGCTGGCTAGCTGAAGGTTGGTGCTTCATGTCTTCAGTTAAATGTTAGCTTGCCACGCAGCCCTATTGATTGCTCCTTTGGTGACCACCAAGTGGCAGCCTTTGTGGCTGGCAAATGAAGCCAATGCGTGCTAAAAAGCCGCAAGCTCCTTGAGTGGCCGCTTGAGGCTGCCTGCAGAAGTGTCAGTCTCCATAAGTGCCTGTATTAAAATGTCCAACTTCACAGCAGAAATAAATATGTTTACAGCCTGGTACAAAAAACAGTTTTGGTCTCTATAGCTAATTTCCCCATTCATGACAACTGTACTGAGGGTGAATTCTTATAGAAATCATCTGTTTAAATTATATTAAGGCTTAAAGTTACGCAAAATTACCAGTGTGGCTGCTTTGATCGACAAGTCAGTGCTGTTACAGATGGCTTACTGTATTAGAGGACCCAGGCATCATTCAGCCTGCCTCAGGTCCACGTCTTTGTTGATATTTAGATTAGCTGGGAGACATCACTCATGCTCTGTCCATTTTTTATACTGTCATTGGTGTTCACACATGCTTGATCATCAACATCAACATCAACTGATAAGAGAAATCTTTAGATTTCTTTCTACACTCCATTTTACTTATTCAACTGATGTTATTATTAATCAATGTATTGAGTTACATTCATGATTTGCATGATCATTTGTCAGTTTAGCTGCTTCATAGGCTACTTCAACCAAACCTGGCTGTATGATTTGAGTGACATCTATCCTCCAATGTGCACAAACTGACACAAAAAGACACAACATTCTTGCCTTGTGTTTGTGGCGCATCACAACATTTTTTTGCTGCGCACTCGCACATTCGTGGAGTGGGCTGAACCCAGGGGTGAGCACAGCACCGATCGCAAATGTCTGAAACAGACGTTTGACAGAGAGCTGCTCCTGCTGAGTCTCTTCTCGCTCTGATCTGCAGGAACAGCACCAGTCAAGCTTGAGCCACCACGACTAACTGAGCACAACAATCGGACCTCTGAGGTTGATCTCATGATATGACCGACCCCAATGACAATGACACGGACGACAGCAAAACACGATGGTCATGAGTACATCGTCAAATGTTTCCATGGTTACACAATCAGACATGTGGTGTTAAATGGCATTTTATTTTTCTCTCAGTTCCCCCAAAATAACAGCATTATCACATTCAAGTCATGATCAAGCCTTTCTTGGCTTAGTCAGCTGCGAGTCTAATGCTTATCAGCTGTTGATGTTTGCCACCAACAGAAACAACAGAGGATTATTTAAATTAGGTGGCAAGGTAGTTGGCAACATTTCACTGGAAAACAATTTCACCAGCAATGATATTGTTGCATGTGTATAGTGGTATGTGAGTGATGCTCAACAGTAAATTTATACAGAGAAAAATGCATGCAAACATACGTGAAACAGAACTGTTTTATAGTCTATATTTATTTAATGATTTATGTATGCATAGATGTATATGAACATGATCACATTCCTTCTTTTTGACATAAGTGGGACACTGAAATATTGAGACAAGCTGCTGTACATGGAGGTATTATAGGAAAAAATCAGCTTCACATAAGCCCCTGTTTCAGATTAGACTCTGTGGTATTCAAATTTCTAAAATTAAACAACTTGAATGCTCCATCAACAACAACAGAAATACAAATAGTACATCTAGCACAGATAATGCGAAAAAAAAATGTCCAAATTCCCACAAAAATGTAACAGAATTTGATCGACTGCGGATCAGCAATTTCTAATATGCACAGACTTCATGCAGTCTTATATGATGGTATTGATATTTCACACAGTGATAGAGTAAATTGTCTCTTGTGTTTCTTATCTTGGACAAATCCACTGAATTCAATACCTGACAAATGAAAGTGATTCATCACATTGATGCTGAACCAACAAAAATCCTATATTTCCAGCTCTTGTTAGAGAACCAATCCCTTTCTGTGTGCTAGACGCATGCAACATTATGTAACACAGACACAGGAGATGATATGAACCTCCTATTATGCAAACCAAAAGCTAGAGATGAAAAGAACTTGTACATGGAGGCGAGTTTTTCTTCCCGCAGCAGGGGACGTGTTTATTAGGAACTCGGTTCAGGTCAGTCAGTGAAAAGCTCCTCATCTCACTGAGTGATGCTTGCTGCTGCTGCTTTGCCACTGTGGTAACTAATCTGTCAGAAAGTGATGTCTTCCCTTGATAATTATTACAGCTACAATTAAAGTGAACGAGCACAGTGTCTCCTACACAATGGGGGTGGCATCTATTAAGTTTTCTCAGTGCTAATGAATCCCAAGCTTTCACAGAGTATTTCTCATTTGTTTATGTGGAATTGTGTGCTGTCACTGTAACTGCCACCAGCTAATAGGCAGAAATACAGCTAACTTCTCCACTATACATTTGACTGATGACTGATGTGTTATTCTGATTAATTGGGGGCTGTAGTAACTGTGGCTAAAGTAAATGCACGTCTGGCAGGATGCCATGAGACTGTGCAGCATCTGGACCTCTCTGTGTTTGTGTTTCCAAAGGAAGTAACAGAGGCGCTCAGAGGGAGCCTCTGTTACTTCACAGCCGCAGCAAATAGAATTAAAGCATATTACCACGGTGGTCTAATTTCTCAACACAAATCACGACTGTGCTCTTGGCAAAGTTGCATGGAGGATGATAAAACTCTGTGAGTTTTTTGTTTTGAATACGCATGCTGCCCAGTCTATTAAAGACAGAAGCTATTAAAACAGTTTTATACCTTGTGAACTATCTTTTTATGGACAGTGTTGGTTATGATGTGGAGTTTAAGAAGCCCATAAGGTTCCGTTCATACCACAACGGATGATTTGGGGCTTTATAAATTTCTAATAAAAGTCATATGATTCTAATATGATTTATACGTTTATATGAAGCCATTGGTAGTTAGTCTTGAGATACCATTAGGGTCGACCAGATCCCCAAATAAAAAGAGGAAATTAATTAAAAAATCTAAATTTTTTTTTTAAATATTACAAAAATATTACAAAAGAACTTAGAATATTAGTTGCCACATGTCCAGTCATTTAATCCTGAAAATCCTGTGATTCACTCCAATATCTGTAATTAGTACCACAGACAAATATGAAGTTTCCATGCAAACAACATAGCAACACCTCAGAGGACAAACAAATTAAATTCTGATTATACCCAACATACTAACTAGTCTACAAGTGACAGTTCTGACAGAAATGAACGTAAAAATGCAAAGACGTCTTCTGAGGCTGTGGCAAAAAGAAATCCATCATGAGTGGGGAGACAGAGATAAAGAATGACTCACCTCTCGCAGCAGCTGTGACTCAAATCCTTTCCACAAATGTCTCAGATGGACTAGATGCAGCCTCTGTGGAGCATCACACCAGTGGATTTACGCATCGTGAGGCTGAAGATGCTGAGCTGTGAGAGAGAGAGAGAGAGAGAGGGAGAGAGAAGGGGGAGGGAGAGGAACTCCCCTTTATGATCTGACAGCGTGGACACGACATGCAGCCACTGCCAGCAATTTTTAGCCATCTCCCTCACAGTGGGTTGAGGGAGGCAGTAGCCAAAAGTGCAGAGCTTTCTCCATGTTGAAAGGATTCTTGTGAGGAGCTCCATGTTAGAGGAATTTAGCTCTTAGATGTGATTTAGGGCAGAATTCCAACCTGCAATGTAGATCAGCAAGAGGAAGGATATTTTGACTTCTTTGTGTGTCAACATATGATATAATAGCCATGAAGTGGACTAGCTGTTATTACTGTAATTCTGAATGTGTACACACACACACACACACACACACACACGCGCACACGCACACACACACACACACACACACACACACACACACGCACACGCACACGCACACAGCTCCCCACTTCTAATATCCTGCTGCAGTGGACAAACACTGCAGCTCCAAATTATTTTGCCTGACTATCACTGGTTTCAAAATTGATTCAGGAGAGAGTAAAGATGCAAAAAATACTAAATGCTTCTTTATCAAATGTTCACATTAAAGGTACAGTGTGTAGAATTTAGTTGCATTTAGTGGTCCAATCACTGCATTGTAATCTCCTCACATCACCCTCACCTTCCTAATGTAAAGGAGAAAACACTTTAAGGACCCTGTTTAGAGTCAGTATTTAGTTTGTCTGTTCTGGACTACTGTATAAATAAGGTGTTTCAACATGGCGGCCTCCATGAAAGGGGACCCTCTCCCACTGTAGATATAAAAGGATATTTTTTAAGTAACAAACATACAAAGATTCTTATTTTCAGGTGATTATACATGCATCAAAACATAGTTATGAACATTATATTCCATGTTTGCCTCATTCTGAAAATATAGGCCCCAAATCTTACACACTGTACCTTTAACACTTTGTTGTCCATTGTATGTTTATTTTGTGAACAGCAATAATCCAACATTTAAATTTCAGAGTTTGACCAATTTTGTTTTATTTGGATTAAAGTAACTCAGAGTGTTCATTTTAAAAATGTGTATCTGCGGCTTGCTTCTCAGTGCGAACACACATCATGAAGTGGTTCAAGTACAAGTGCTGATTAGCCATTGTTCCGGGCGCTGGTGGCAGTGGCAATCAAGATACTAAACCACAAAATGGTCTTGATGAGCCGGCCAGAATGAACAATGTGGAAAATACAATACTGCCCTTGAGTCAAGTCCTTCTTTTTTTTTTTATTCATTCTGAACCTGGTCACCCTCCATATTTTTATTAAATCAAACCTAAGATTAACTAAGATGAAGATAATTGTTTAACACAACCCAGACTATCTACAATAAAAGAAACACAAACACTCAAATAATTTGATTTAATAAAGTTTTATAGCACATGTTCATAAAACAAAAAAGAATTGTCAGATCGATGTAGCATAGGCCAAAATATTCTGGGACCAGATTTCATAAACCCTCCTAGTACAAAGAGATGCTGCCAGTGATTCAATTCTAAGGAAATATTGAGATTATAATGTTTTCTAAGAAGCTCCTCTTACAGTTAAACATCCTGGTAAAGATAAAAGTTTTTCACGAAGCATCTTAGCCTGTAAATGGTAAATGGACTGTACTTATATATCTCCTTTCTAGTCTTCCGACCACTCAAAGCACTTTTACACTACATATCTCATTCACCCATTCACACACATTCATACACTGATGGCATTAGCTGCCATGCAAGGTGCCAACTGGTCATCAGTTTTAGGAGCTAACCATTCATACACATTAACACACAGATTGGCGCAGCCTTCGGGAGCAATTTGGGGTTCCGTATCTTGCCCAAGGACACTTCGACATGCAGACTGGAGGAGCCGGGGATCGAACTGCTGATCATCTGATTAGTGGACGACCCGCTCTACCTTAGAGCTCCTGAGCTGGAGAACTGTTTAGAGTGGGGAGGGAGACTTTTAAGAAGCTTCAAGAGTTTCTTAAGTAGAGGAGAAAATGAGAGAGGTCCTCACTGAGAGTCTTCTCAAAATGTTTGTGAATACAACCCCTGATTTTTAGTCCATACAGTCCTAGCCTACAGTTCCCATGATTCAATTTTCATAGCGTCTTTTCATTCCACCCTCCCTCCATGGTGACCACCCTGACTATCAAACTCCACACCTCGTTTGGAACGCATGATTCGCCTTATTGAGATTAGTTATCCCTTTTTACATTTGAAGTTCTGAAGTTTTATTGACAGGCTTGACAAAGAACATTATGCAACTGCTTTCACAGGCTGGGTCGTAGCCCCTCGTGATGTATAAAATATGTGGAAAAGAATCTGAGCCACAGCGTTTTGTTCCATCATACAATACTTTACATACACAGCATTTCTCTTATGTTATTGTTGGCTTCTGCTCTGTTTTTTGTGGCTCCTGAATGAGTCTGTGCATGATCGACAGGAAAAGGATATACCCCACCCTGAGTAACAGCAAGGTGCTAAAACTAAACTGCATGTTCCTTTTCTAAATACGTAATAACCCACATCTTTCAGATACAAGAACAATAAGCACTAACTCTAAAGGTCTTGTAAATCACAGTAAATAATAAAAGATACAAAAAATAAGTGTCTAAATTAACAGATCATTACTTGCTGATATAGTTAGCATCTTCAATTACACCTAAATTGTTTCAGATAAAGAAATGGCTTCTTCAACGTTTTGCTCTATGAACTAATTAACCGACAAACAGCAGTTTAAAATAATGTCTCAGAGGCAGTTGGATTGATTGTGTTGGTTTTTTTTACCATCAACATCTGCCAGAACAGGCTGCTTATTTTTTTTTATCTCTCACATACAGCAAAGGAGGCTTTAAATGGAAGCACAAAGAGGGGATGTTAATTATAAGTCTGCACAAACACTAGTCCAGACAGTCACATTTTCTCTGTGCCTTTTTCTTACAAGTTCTGCAAATATTGTGCACAATTATCTTTGGTATTCACAGTACACAAGCAAAATGTAAGACGTAATAATTTTTCTTCCTCTGTTTGCTCTCGTTTGTGTTTCTATATCAATCCAGAACACAGAATTCTTCAGGCGCTCATCACACTTTTCTTTCTTCCCTTCCTTCCACTTTATTCCCTTTAATGTTACCGCGAGTGTGTCTATATTTGCTGCATGCCAGTCTGGTTCTTCTGTGAATGTTTGTGTTTCTTAGAAGATGACCTGTTTGACACAGTGCAAACATTATGGAGGGATTAAAATGCGATCTGTGTTCAAATTGAGACCCTTAAAAAGTGTTGCCTTTAACAGCCCGAGGTTGTCTTTCATTCAGAATAACACAGCCTTATTTCCTTCAACAAAAAGCCCCCTGAAGACAAATCTTACACTGTGACAGAAAATACCAGGAAAAGAATTTCCTAGTGACGCGCATGATGCCTGAACTCAGGATGACAAAGGATGACATTCACCGTTATAAAAGCGTGTGTTGCTTAATCACTCATATTGATTGATTCGCCTCATAATTACTTCCCTCACACTGACTAGAGACACCTGATCCATATTGTTGTGTTCACTGATGGCTCAGTGTATCTGAACTCCACTTGGATTTTACCAAACTTTTTTACCAAACGTTTTTGCGGCACAAAATCTAAAATAATATCAAATAAATCCTCTTGGAATGACAGAATCTGCAGCCTTCACCGTCCTCTCTCTACTTCAGGAAAGGTCTGTTGAATAACAGTCTTATCTATTGGAAAAGCAGAGGCTGCACCCACACGCTCCTCTCTCTCTCACTCATTTGCATTTACAAACAGCATATTAGCAGACTGGACGAGGCTGGACAATTATAATGTGAACGTCCCCGGTGGGTTAAACTTCAGATTAGAGTGACATAACAAGCATGAATTTTGCTTGATAAATGATATGTGGATAATCCATCTGCATATGTGTGTGTTTCCTCTTCAAATTCCAACAAATTCACTACGCCAAATGAAAGAGATTCTCATTGGAGATTCTCATTGGATACATTAACCACGTTCGAGCAAATAGATCGGAAGGAGATGTGAATGCAATTTCCACCTAGACCTCCCACTAAGCTGTTGATTTTTTTAAAAGCTCTGAAGAATCACTGGAGCAATTTGATTACCTAAGAATGGAGGAGACATGTTCATGTTTTTTTTTTCTTCTGCTTTTCAGTTCATGAGTCATCAGACCTAATCTTCTCTTAGCATTTTGTATCACAGCAACAAAGAAAATTTCAGCACCTCGGACAGTTGTTGCACTTTACCACCAATAAAAAGCTCAGTGTTTTCTTGTCTTTATTTCTTTTCATGTCTTTCCTCTCGTCTTCTAATCGATCATCTTTTTGTCTGTCTTAATTGTGGCAAAACAAAGTCGGGACATGATGATTGCAGAGAATAAAAGATGTTGAATATTCATAAATATTCAATCCTCAACCATTTTTTTCAATTATCTTTCAGCTTGAGAGGTGGGCGTGGTTGTGGAAGAGTGGCTTTAATTCACTTTCATTATACTGGATTCCGATAGTGACAAGCTTTTATGGTGGAAAGAAATTTGAGAAATGTCTGTGGTGATCTCCACAGTGTAACCCATGATGAATGCTCAGAATGTTCCAGACTCTAACTGTTTTTCTTTCGTCGAGCTGTTGCTCTTCTTCATCTCCAGATATGAAACAGATGAAAGCATTGTATTTGCTGAAACAAAGGCTGTTTGGAACTTACAGTGAATGGATGGTAGAGAAAAGATTCATTCTGCTAAGACTGTGAATCCTCTTCTTCGTTTGTGTTACATGTTATTCTGTTTCCTGTTATTTGTTTCCTTTTGTGTGTGTGTGTCTGTCTTTGTGCTCTAGGTGCAGCTCACTGATCGCTGATGTTGCCACCTGTTTGAGACTGTGGGCTGAGTCTATTTCAGTGTATCTTTCCTCTGCCTACACTGTCCCTGACACAAAACCCCAGCTCTTTGTTTGTTCTCTTAATTTACTGTTTTTGAAAATAAATTCTTTTATGTTTTTCAATATTGATATCAGAGCACAGGCAGCTCAGTGGTTAGCACTGTCACCTCACAGCAAGGAGGTTTCCTGGTTCAAACCTCAGCTGGTGTTTAGTTTGCATGTTCTCTCTGTGTCTGCGTGGGTTCTCTGTTGGTACTCCAGGTTCCTCCCACAGTCCAAAGACATGCACTTGATAGGTTAATTGCTAGCTCTACATTGTCCGTAGGTGTGAATGGTTGTTTGCCTATATGTGCCCTGTGATGAACTGGTGACTTGTCCAGGGTGTACCCCGCCTCTCACCCAAAGTCAGCTGGGATAGGCTCCAACCCCCCACGCAACCCTGATGAGGATAAGCAGTTACACATGAGTATCAAAGCACAGAGCCTAGCAAACTACAAACTTTTTCATGTTTGTGGAGGATTGTTCCAACAGAATATAGTGTCAGATGTTAGTTTAAAATGTCTGCAGGACATGAAGAAACACCTAACCTGGCTCTGGCCAAAGGTAAAAAAGAAAACCTTCTACCAACACCTCAACAGGTTGGAACAACTGTTCCCAGGCAACAAGAGGAAGCTTTGAGAAGTCATGTCTCCTGACCAAGAAATCATCCAGCACACACTGTAACCCCCAGTAAACCGCAAGCTGACGTTTTAACGCTTTGGCTTTTCTATGGATTAAACGTCTTATCTATGTGATCTAGTTCAACCATGTCCCATCCATGCCCCCCGTTCTCAGAATACTGGGCTCCTATGCGTCCTCAGAGTCAAAAAGATATCAGCTGGCTGCAGGGCCTTTTCCTATCCTGCCCTCCTTCCTCTGGAATAATCTCCCTGCTGCTATCAGACAATCTGACTCCGCTGCGGCCTTTAAATCTAAACTTTAAAATTATTAGTTCGCCTTAACTTTCAATTAGTGTTTATTCTCAGATTAGTGATCCTTTCGATGGGTCGGTCTCACTATATATGAATCTCTTAACCTTAGTTCTTACAGTCCATGTTTGTCCTGCTGACGGGAATTAAAACTGTAAACTTTCTCATAGCCACTGTACTTCTGTTCCCACATACCTTCAAGCTGTATGTGTTTCTCTTTCCCTCTCTCTGTCTTTCTTTCTTTGTGAGTCCTCTGTGAGGTCAGATGAAGTATGGTTCAGGAGTTCAACACCTGAAATTGTTCAATGTCCTCCTGGGTCCACGTTCTTTACATACAGATTATAATGTATCAGGAATTCTGCCATCATCATTTGTTGGTCTGTTCTATACACTCAACATCTATTGCATGTAAGAGGGATCTTTCTTACATGCAATAGATGTCGAGTGTACCATTTTTTTTTAACCTTTTTTGGGGAGTTTTGCCTTACCTGAATTGAGGACCTAAGGACAGAGGGTGTCGAACACTGTATAGATTGTGAAGCCCCTTGAGGTAAATTTTGATTTGTAATTTTGGACTGTATAAATGAGATTTTACTTAACTACCATTTATTCTGCAACAACCAGATGCCATACAAATATAAGAGTAGTATTGATCTCCTCAAAATTCTCAACAGGAAATTGTAATTTCCCAAAATATCAACGTATTACTTTAAATATGAAGTTACCTTATGCTTAAGCAATAACAGCTCGCATGTCCAAAATTTAAAAATACACCTTCCAGCACTATGAACAACTTGTGTCTCATTTGTTTCTCTGTACACAAACAAAGGGAAAGAAATGTTTTAAACAGATGAACCCAACTTGACCGCACAAATTTTCTTCAGAGCCACAAAAAACTCCATGATCATGGCACCAATCAAGTTGATTTGAATGTGGTGCTGAGTTTAACTTTAGGAAATGCAGATCTGACCCAATTTTAAGCAATGCCATGGTCATTTTAACCACCAAGTAAACACCTTAACCACATCAGCCTTTATTCACAATTTGATTACATTCTGTAAATAACGTGAACCCCAGTTTGAAAATAGCCATCAGGTGCTTTGCGAGGTAACTTTAATGTGCTATTTATCTTGTCTGTTGGTCAGGTTGTTTAGGATCATTGTCCTGCTGTATTGACCTACTTGGGGACAATTTAAAATGCTGTTTTATAACAGATGAACACCTTCTTTGCCCTAAAATCCTGTTATTATGGTTTCCAGTCTAATTTTTAACCACACTGCAACACTAAAGTGTTAAAATGCTTTGAATCAGCAGGATAGAGGAACTTTGTTTCAGTTGGTAAGTACACATCTGAGCAAACAGAAATTATATGGCGTTACCCAAGGTTCTATTCTCGGGCCACTTATATTCAAAACCTACAGGTTGCCAGCTGCTCAGATTATTGTAAACACAACCTATTTTACCATAATTGGGTGGATGGTGCGTCACAAATTGATTCATGCAATCAACCAACCAATCAGTGCACCAAACAAATCAGTGGCTGGATGTGTCAACATTTTCTTGAACTGACACCGCCAAAACAGTCTGACAGACCGATGGGGTTTTTATAATGCAAATAATGTCACGACCGAACTATGGACCTGAACCCAAATGCACAACTCCAGAGACCAAAGTTTCAAAATAAAGGTTTATTAAACAAAACAAAACCAAAATTCATTCTTAAGAGGAAAAAACTCTACACTAATCTCAGAAAACAAGACGTCACAAAACTAAGGCTAGACTAAGAAAAACAAAATAAACAAACAGAAAATCACTCTTGTGAGGCTATACTATGAAAAGGAAACAAACAGAAAATCACTCTTATGAGGCTATACTATGAAAAGGAAACAAACAGAAAATCACTCTTGCGAGGCTATACTATGAAAAGGAAACAAACAGAAAATCACTCTAGGACAAAGTATCAAAATAACAAGACCTGACAATGGACAAAGCGCTGGTTCTCTGACATGAGACAAGACAAACTGGCACAGGACAAAGGGAGACACGGACTATATATACACACAAGGTAAGGACACAGGTGGAAACAATCAGGGCGGAGACAGGTAATTCTAAAGGCGGGAAAACAGAAAAAGAGGGAAAGTAAAACTAATAACAATGGACACAGACAGGAAGTGGAACCAAAATAAAACAGGAAATCACAAGACAACATAGACACGAGACATACTGAATAAATTAACTTAACACTTTTTCTTGGACATGACAAATAATTCTCTTTAAAATAAAAACTGCAAACTTTTTAGCTCACAGCTTTTACTAAATACATGATACTTGATGTTTTCTGAACCTTAGAAGAGAATAAGTTTAATACAAAAGCTTTCTGACCATTTAGACCACCAACTATGGACTGGACTGCAGCAAGGGGCAATGAAACAGACTTCATGATATATTTTACTGGAAAACTGTAAAATTGCTATATAACCATGTTTATTATTTTTTTGTATTTATTAAGGCTTTCTTGTTTAGTCTGGTGACTTTATGACAATTGTATAGTCTTCTCACCTAACCAGGTAGGTATGTCAGTCTAGCAGTGTCAGACAGGTAGAGACCGTGTTTTTATGCGAATTTTGAGCTCTATGAAATGACGACAATGCTCATCATCCATAAGTGCAAAAAAAGGGAGACAGTATGATCACTTTCACCTGTTGAATAAGCAGAACTCAAGAGGTCGCCGGATGTGCTTTGCTGTGTGAAGACGTGCGTGCGGAGGCTCTGTGTAAAAGTTGTCAAAAAAATATTAATATCGCCATACTTCTATCAGTTTGGGGGAGTGACCGAATACCGTTTTGTTTCGGGAGCTAACAAGTGCGCTTTCAGTGCATTTAAGACCGAAAATGACTTCTCGATTGACTAGAACGGCTGGAGAGAAGCAGCAGGTGGTTAGCAGCATGGCCTCCTCGGCTAGCAAGGACAATGTTAGCCCATCACAAGCCAACGGCATACCTCAGTGGGCTAAGGACATGATGTCCGAGATTAAAAAAGCCAACATTGGGGTTACGAAATACAGAGAGGAGACAAAGACTGAGATCGTGAAGTGTAAGGAAGAGATAGAAAAAGGAAGAAAAGAGATGATGATTGAGATGGAAAAATGGACCAAGAGTTTGGAAGAGAGCACTAAAGCCCAGTTTGAGTTGCTACGCGGGGAGGTGAAACTGATTGGGGACAAAACGAGCAGTCTGGCTGATAGGATGAACGAACGAAAAAAGGAGGTAGATGAAACGTTAAATGATCAGTCCGACACCATAACCAACATGGGGACAAGACTGAAAGAAATGGAGAAGGAGATACTGAAGCTGAGGGGACGGAGTGAAGATCTCAAGGCACGATCACGGCGCAACAACATACGTGTCGTAGGGGTAAGAGAAGGAGCCAAGGCAGGCAAAAAGCCGTCGGAGTTTGTGGCGGGCTTACTGAAAGAAAAGTTGCGTCTAGCAGCAACACCGACGCTGGACCGAGCACACCGGGCACTTGGCACGAGACGAGACGGGAACGGAGTTCCACCGAGAGCATTCGTAGTGAGATGTCATAACTACGCAGAGAAAGAGGAGATACTGAAGAGGGCGAGGGAAATGGAGAGAACCCCCGAGGGTCGGAGCGGACGGATTCACATCTTCCCGGACTTCACCCAGGAAGTAAACAGTAAGAGAGCAGCCTTCAGAGAAGCAAGAAGCCTCCTGCGGACCTGCACGGGGGTCAGATACGGGCTGTGTTACCCGGCAACACTGGTGATTACGCCAGAAGGAGGACAAACGAAAATCTTCGAGAGCCCAAAGGACGCCGTGGATTACATCAAGAAGGAACTGAGCCCGGGTTGAAGCCTATGGACTGATTTGATTCTGGCTAAGTAGAAATTACACATGCTTACACTGTTGAAATGGGGGGATTAATATAGGCAGGATATTGTTGACCAGTCCTGACAATACTGACAAAGTATTTGGTTTCAGTGTATATTTAAAGAAGAAACTAGAAGCTATTGTTGTCCTCCCTCGTATTACTGTTTTACTCTATTCAAGGTTTAAGGGTTGAATGTTTCCCCTTGACTACTGTTGCCTACCCTCTATGGTGAATAAGTCAAAAGGGTGATGTTATACTTTTCAGACTAAGAGGGTGATATACACGGAGCTGCACACAGTAGGCTTGGTGTGCAGGAGATGGTGGACCGGTTGGCCATGAAAGAGCTCGTTAAGAGCATTATGTTTGGGTTAGCGTTCATATATGTTATGTGTTATGTATTGACTGTGTCTGTGTGTGTGATGCCCCCCTCCTTCCTTCCCAGACCCCCTCCTTTTAACTTTTTGCTTTTGCTGCCAAATCTTCAAGGTGTGATTCAGATAATGGGTACCATAGGGGCGCAATGGTGACATCAGGCTACAGTCTCCTGACATGGCACCAACCATGGATCCGAGCAGAACGGCCACAAAACTGATGAGCTGGAATGTAAGGGCGATCAATAAGCCAGCTAAACGGAGTAAGGTATTTTCACATTTGAGAGACCAGGGAGAAGAGATAGTATATTTACAGGAGACACATTTGTTGCACAGGCACCACCTTAGGCTCTGTAGGGGGGGATTTAATCAGGTTTATCACTCAAATTTCAATAGTAAGAGTCGGGGAGTGGCCATCTTCATACACAGCAATGTACAGAAACAACTACTATAAAAGATAGACATGGTCGGTATATTATTGCAGTTGGAAAATTATTCAATAGGCCAGTGGTGCTGGTAAACATATATGCACCCAATTGGGATAATGTTCTATTTTTTAAGGACCTATTCTCTTTATTACCAAATTTGGATACTCATAATCTGATTCTAGGGGGAGACTTGAATTGTGTCCTAGAGTCAACTCTGGACCGCTCTAGCCCAACATCCAGTGTATTAAGCAAATCAGCACAATGCATTAACTCCTTCTGTAAGGTATATGGTATATTTGATCCATGGAGATTTTTCATTCCTAAATCATTTTTTAAAGAACTGAATAAACAGTCCCCTGGATATGAAGAGAGTTCCTTGAGAGACAGAGAGAAGAAGGAGGCCTGGCCCTACCAAATTATATGCACTATTATTGGGCGGCTAATATACATAAGCTGTTGTTTTGGGTCTCACAGTTAGATGATGATGAAACCCCAGTGTGGGTACATATGGAAAGATATGCATCTAGCCCAGTATCCCTACACTCCCTGATCTGCGCTCCTCTGCCCTTAAGCAAGCACCTTTACACAAACAACCCTGTTGTACATGACTCTATCAAAATCTGGGTCCAATTCAGAACTCATTTTAAAAACAGAAACGCCCTCCTATCTGCTCCCGTTTATGGCAATCACTTGTTTTCCCCGGCCCTTGGGGGAACAGCGTTTAGGGAATGGTATAGAGCTGGGGTGGAATGTGTTAAAAATCTTTTTAAAGATGGTGTATTTATGTCTGCTGCTCAGCTGGAGAAGGAATATGGAATCCCCTCAAAGACTAACTACCTTTAATATATTTAATTCCTTTGTGTCTATTTTACAGCTTGTCTTAATGTCTTTTTATGTCTTATGTAAAGAACTTTCATTTGCTTTGTTGAAAGAAAACGTCCCTTTTCCACTTTCAAATACACATTAAGATGAAAGCCAGCATCTCTCAGTCACTTTTTTTTTTAAATTCAATGTACCAGTATACAGAGGCAGAACAATGGAAAACATCTCATTGTCCTCACATTTTGAGACTGCACTGCATTATGAGGGAAGCATGACAGTGGCAAATGGGTTCATGGTATGGTGTGGTTAGATATGAGTTTGGTGTAATTAAGCTATAGCTGAAAAGTCAGCTATGTAAGTGGTTTCTTAACCCTGATTACAACATTAAACATCAAGTCCAACTCCTTGTATGTGAAAAACTTCTTGGTAAAATAAATGTGTTTCTGATTTAATCTGTTCCACTAGATTAAATGATTATATGAGAGATGGCTTGGTTTAGTTCCAGATGTGAGATAAAGATGCAGGAGGCTGGACAGAAATGACTGTCGTGGTTTAAATAGGTAGAGTGTCTGGATGAAAACATGGCTACTGAGAAAGTCAACACACTATAAATAAAGTCAAAATTGTGCTTCTGTGTAATGGTTTACTCAGCAGCCTGCACAAAGGAACCCGGAGGTACTGTCTATCTAAACAAGCTTGACACAGATGGTCCCTGAGCTCACAATCTCCCCAGCAGAGCCTGAGATACACAACATTTGGTAAACATGAACATATATGGAAAGAAACATTCAAAATATGCCTAAATATAAATGGGGTGGTGGAGGAGGGAGTGAAACTGTTGAAGCAGCCTGTGATGTAACAGCAAGAATGCAGTGCTCAGCATTAATGTACACAGCAATCAATGTTCATATGAATCATCTAGTGTTAGAGATACAGTACCAGTCAGCAGTTTGGACACACCTTCTCTTTCGATGGTAGTTTATCACTGAAGACATCAAAACTATGAAATTACACATATGTAATTATGTGGAAAACTTCATGAGGTCGTCACTTGGAATGGTTTTCACCATCAGCTGTGTTGTTCAGAGCTAGTGTTGTCTGTAAATAGCTCTACTGAATTTCTGTAGTAATTCATATTATGGCAAGAATCACTCAGCGAAATAAAGAGAAACAGTCCATCATTACTTTAAGATAAGATATAAGGTCAGTCTACCTGGAAAATTACATCACCCATCAAACACTGTGATGAAACTGGCTCTCAGGAGGACTGCCCCAGGAAAGGAAGATCAAGAGTTACCGTTGCTGCAGAGGATGAATTCATTACGTTGTTTCATAGTTTTGATGCCATCAGTGCTCATCTACAATGTAGAAAATAATAAAATAAAGAAAAACACTGAATGAGAGGGTGTCCAGATTTTTAACTGGTATTGTATGTCTTGGTCATATATCACTGGGCAGTATATCAAACACGAGGTGATTGTAAAACAGTCTTTCTAGCCTGTAGGAACCTCTGGGAGGCTAAATTTATTCCACAGTATCTGTTGTGAATTTACCGTAATTGTCAGTCAGCTGTCAGTTCTGGTCTGGTTTTATCATGTATGTTAGAGTCAGTGTACCTCTTGTTTCTAATTAGCTGAAAGTTGGGCAAATTGGATAGAGCATTCTACACTACACAGAACAACAAAAACATATTATCATCAGTAATATGGAAGGTTGGCGAACATAAAAGCTCCTCATTTGGCATTGATTTCTGCTTTGTGACCAGACCTCCAGATGAACTTCATTAAGATTTTCACACACCCTCCAATCCATTGAATTATTTTCACAGTGCCATGCGATAATTACAAGCTATGCATCTGTTTAGGCTCATACGTTTGTGGTTTGGGGTGAAATATCTCTGTTGGATGGAATGCCATGAAATTTAGTTCAAGTATTCATTTTTTCCCTCAGGAATTGTAAGAACTTTTTCTTTTTGGTGTTCGTGCAAGATGAGTGAGACACACACACAAGACATGACAAGACACAGCAGAGAAACAATAACAACCAAGCAACAAAAATTATAGGAATAAAGTGTGTGTGTAATTATGAAAGGTATGAATAGATTAATAATATTGAATAGAAGATAGATTAGTAGGTAAACAAAATTGTAAATGGGTAAACAAACAAACAAGTTGATGAGCAAAGAGGATGAATGTTTGTTATACTCGTGCCTTCAGTGTGGTGGAATAAACTCATAATTAACAACTGAAAAAACATTTTTTTTAAGTGGTGGTGACGCAGGTGTGACAGAGGATGCGGGGTAGTAATTGTGAGGCAGAATAGTAACGGTAGTGTTATATGTATACTGGGTTTATTGGGATTCAATGACGAGCAAAACTGAAATGTGTAATAAAATGGGGAAAAAAATTAAATTAAATTACTTTATGTTCCATGAGAAGATCTGACCAATGATTGATATTTATTGTTTGATTCCAGTTTGTAAGGACAGTCCTCTAAATAATAGCTAAGACAACTCGTATGTTTGGTAGAAATTCAAGTGAGGATAGATGGACAATCGTGCAAAATAATAGAGAAAGAGGAATCCTGCAATCCATGATTACAAAGAGTGTTTGAATCACAAAACCATAAAGATAGAAGATAGTCAGTGTGCACATTTGTCTGTGATAGGAAGACCCATTTTGTGAATTTTGTATTGAGCGGTGTGTATTTTCTATTCTATGGAGAATCTTTTACTAGATTAGTTATAGATTTGTGTTCTTTGTCATTTCAAATGTATTGTTGCGGACTTGTGTGCAGAGGTTGGTGCCAGAGGGCCGATTAGTCTCTTTCCCATTTAGAGATTGGCACGTGGATGCTGTTAGAAAGAAGTAAAACGTAGAAAGGATTTTGGTTGTTCATCTCACGGTGTCTTCTTTATTTTAAATAGCTGATTTTAATTGCAGGTACTGGAGGAAATCCCCCCCTCCGAGTCTCCCGATCAGGTGTTAAAATGGCATGAATGAGATGTCTTTAAAGAAGTGTGAGTGTGATTCCTTTTTGTCCCTGTGTGTTGAAGTGAAGGGGAGGTGTTGAGCTGAAAATCAAGATTGTGTCAGAGGGTGGGGGTGTATGCAGGGAGTGATTGCAATTTACTAATTTAAAGGGTTTGCATGAATTTCATGAATTTTAATAACTCTTCTGATCCCTCGTCTTCTCCTCTAGTGCTAGTTCTTTGGTTTATGACTAGATACATGCATTCCTAATGACATCATCCCCAGCTGTACTTTGTGGTTAGTGCTAATTAGCAAATGTTAGCATGCTAACGCCCAAGAAGATATGACCACAGTAATCATTATGCCTGGTTAACATCAGCATGTTAGCCTTGTCATTTTAATAACAGACTTACATTAGGGTCCATCTCAAAGCTCTGCTGTGCCTAAGTACAGTCACACAGAGCTGTAGACTCATCAGGTGTTTCACACAACCAAGAAAACAAAGAAGAAGATGACTCTTGTTCTTGGGGGAATTACCCACCATGTCCACAGAACACAGTTGATGGTTTGAGACAATGCGTTCTAGCTCAGACCCAGCACAGAGGCCATCTCACAGGCTTTATCACCGGAGTTTACCCTAAACTCAGCTGATCACTCCACAATAATGGAGAAGCAACAGTCCCCTTTCTTACGGCTTCTGTTACTTATTTTATTTTAGGACAACTGAAACAGTACTAAAAATACTAATACTACTACTAACAACAACATAATAACTTTTTTGTAGACGTGTCACTGTCATACCACATTATATTATTATAACTACATTACATTATAACTCATATCTGTTTTCTTTCATTTCTTTTACATCAAACTCAGCAATCGACCACCACCTGGCATACAAACACACAAAAGGCAGAACATTACTCACTCATTCATTTTTGGAGGAATTTGTCCACCCAGTAAACAGATGTCCATGGATGTCTCACATTTCTGTGTATTGACAGAAGGAAAAGGGAATAAATATTACAAATAGATTAGGCAGGCTGAATGAAGCCTGGTTGCTCAAACAAGCCACCTGCGATGGCACTACCTGTCAATGGAAGTAGCTACACTCTGAATTATGCATAACTTTATGCCATTATGTAATTTGAATTGGTGAGTTATAAAACGTCACGCCAGTACACCTGTCATGAATGGGGAAAATAACTATTGAGGCTAAAATGGAAGTCACTACCCGACGCATCCATGATAAAACAGGCGGGGCAGGGACACATCTGGCCATTTAACTGTTATTGATTAGATGCAGACTTATTAAGTATTAAATATTTCTTAAGCCTACAAGTACAAAAACACAGATTGAATAAAATCCCTAGTCTTGTTACCAGCAGCACAGTCAACCAGCACTATTCTGATGAGCCGGTTGTAGGCTATAATAACAAACTTCCATGCCTCAACATGGTGACAAGCAAATAAACTAAAAAAAAGGGACAAAAATTCCAGTCAAACACTCCTGATATCTGATACTGTCACTAATTAGAGAGACTTACATAATGATACCTCTAATGCTAATTTAATTGCCAGACACCTCCTTCTGTTCACTCTGCCCAATACAAGATCATTCATGTAGACCAACAAGTGGTGCTTGAAATCAGGCCTCTGTAGCACAGCAGGTGAATGAACACAGATGTTCCTGAGGTCCTACAAAAGCCCCCTCAAAGTCCACTTCACAGGACTGCTGGTCAGCTTATGTTTGAGGTTGGTAAAATGAGCCTTGCTGAAACCGACTACAGAATCTTTGATAATAAGCACCTAAGCCAAAGAAAGACCTCACCTTAGTGCTGGTATGGAGCCAGGGGCTGCTCATGTTTTCAACCTTGTCCAGTCGAGGCCAAACCTTCCTTCACCTTTCCTTAGTTGGTATTCTAATGCTCTCCTGTATCACTGACTCACTTTGCTGGCGATTTAGCGTGATTCTCACAGCAGGATTTACTTTGGCAGAGCAATTATTCCTCCAGTCTTAGGCTGTAAATGACCACATTGACTAGAACTTTCTTTTGTACAAGAAACAGATGCAGTTCTGAATGACTGACCAGCGTGGAAAGCTTTCAGAAATCAGATGCTGTAATCACAAACAGAAGACACAAAGAGCAGTCCATCAGGAACCTGGAGTGCTTTTCTTATTTAGGCCTCATTGCAGTCTCATTAAACATGGTGGTAAATCCCTGTTATTGACTGCAGAGGCACTCGGTTTGACTCACAGGCAGTGCTGTTTATCTGACTCTTCAGGAACCTTCTCTTTTACATTTAGTTTGTCATTATCACACAAATCAGGAAATGGAGAAGAACCAGCATATTCATATATATGCTGTCGTAAACAGGCAGACCCAGAGGGAAATACCAATATCACTGCAGAGGAGAGCAGAGGCATATTATCAGACAGAACCACATTCTCTACTTTACATTATAGGGTGTGTTTGTTTGAATTCCTTTGAGATTAAAGTACTAGTGTAGGAATGATGTGAGATATCATATATCACTATAATATATTGACAATGATATGCAGGTATGCTGTGATTATTGCTCTGCAAACATTTTCCATATTTATGTATCGGATGTGTGCCAGCCAGTTAAGGAGTGTGTTTACGCGTGGGTTGCAGTACTAGTCTCCTCCGTCACCCTCTGAGAACAGGACGGACTGGGAATAAAAATCGACTGATTTGACTTTGGAGAGACACAACCAGCCATACAGACCACATCATTAAGACAGACGTGATCACTTAAATGAACAAAGAACAACATATGAGATAAACAGTGATGGGTAGTAAATGATTATATCTAATCAGGATTATGTAATCAGATTACATTTGAAAAAGTGTAAATCTTATAGATCCTTTGTCAATTGTGATTACAGTTTGGATTACGTCTTATTTTATTCTTATTTTATCAATTTTAAAAATGAGTCAATGTCATGTTATTCCACTGTGTAGTGTGTTTGAGCATAGAAACTCAAGGCTTCTATGCTAACAACAACAGTGGTTTTGAACACAGAAAAATGACAGAAGACATTTGGTATCGTTTGATTTGACCAACTGCAAATGCTGAATATTTAAAATGATTTTTATTTGCATTGAACATGAATGATGAAGATTAAAACAAGAGTTTTTGTGGCTGCGTTTTTTGGTATGTGCTGCAATATTTTCAGGGTTTGATTGTGAAGTAATCCAAAAGTATCCAGATTAGATTCATATTACACTTTTTAATTGTTACTTATTACAAAAAAATGTAATGTAATATGTAATTTGGATTCAATAACACTACATTTTAAAATAATCTGAATCAACGGTGGTTGATGTTACATAATGATTTAATTAATGATTAGAATAATGTGATTGCATTTTTGTTTTGATGTTCACACAATGTCACATAAGGTTCAGATTCACAGTCAGATTTTTTCTGACAGTGAGGTAGAAAAACGTTTCATATCATGCAGTCCACTACAGCATTACCACTACAAATAGCACAGATGAAATGCAAAGAGAACTGAGAGTTCAGAGGGGAAAAAAGTGTGTGCTCATACAAGGATTGAGTGCTGTGTGTGTGTGTGTGCTCCCTGCTCACAGTCTGTGCAGACTCAAAACCCACTGGTCACAGCCACAGATGACATTACTGAATGCATTGTGGATAAATCAGAGCCCTGCTTTTTGTTACATTACTAATTGGTTAGTTTGGTATCCCTCCTCAGACCAGCACCTCACAAAGCTCAGTATTAAGAATATAAAATGACTCTCAAACACTTTGACTTGAACGTCAACGTCCTTGAACGTTTCAGCCCCACCTTCACATATTTTTGCTTTGTTATTCATGTAAAGTGAGCCTGCAACAGCCATTTGCTAGCACTGTGACTGTGACGCACTGACGTTAGGAGATGCTTCTATAGAAATGAGAAGCAGTGGGTAGAGTGACGGGCCCTGGACAGGTAACCAAATGTGATTGGCTGTGGGGGGTAGACAGGGATGTGAGGGATGTGAGGGAGATGACAGCCACCCACAACCACACTGCATCGATGCACAGCCCTAATGTGTGTGTGTGTCAGCCTTGTCAGGGAGTCATGATATTCTTTTTTCCTCCAAGTCAGTGTAATGCTCGAGGGCACTATTTACTGAAATCAAAGGCTATGATGTGAGGATGAAGAACCCATGCATGTGTTCACCTTTAGTCACATGCTATGTGACCCAAATCCACAGATCAACATTTCAAGAATAAAGGAAATCCATCAGCATCCCACAATCCACTGAGTACTGGTTGTTTGGTTTTATTTATTTATTTTTTTTTGGATCAATTTTTTATTGAAAGATGTACAAAGTATATATATATCCACATCATATACAAAATTGTTGCCTTTTTTTGCCCCCCACACTGAGTACAAACAGAAACAAAGTCTCATACATTTTCAGGGAGGTAGCAATGATAGAACCCCCCTCCCCATCCCCCATGGCGACTCCCCATGAACCTCCCACCCAGGATCTCTCCCCACCAAAAAAAAAAAAAAAAAAATCAAGGTCGACCGTGCTGCACCCTTTCTTTAACTAACTTGTATGCTGCCTCCCAGGCCTGCAGAGTCTTATGGTTGGCCCCGTGCGTACGGGCAACAGACCACTCCATCAGAACAATTTCGAGAAATGAATTGGCCCACTGCTGCCAAGCCAGGGAATGTGGCGGTTGCCACCTAAGAGCCAGCATCTTCTTGGCTGTTGTGAGACCGGCCCATAGAATACGTCTATGCTGCAGGGACAGATTTAAAGAAGAGTCGTCATTAAGCAGAAGTAAGGTTGGGGAGACTGGGATCCTGATCTTAAGAATGTCACTTAAACTGAGAGATATGTCCTTCCAGAATCTAACCACGTCGGGGCACTCCCAATAAACATGCAAGAATGACCCCTGGGCATTAAGTGGGCAAAGATCACAATTCGGAGATGTGGTGATCTTCATAGAATAACGCCTTCTGGGGGTGAGGTACATCCTATGAACATACTTATAGTGTATTAATTGATGGTTGGGGTTTTTGGATGTACCACTGAGATTTTTCCACACTGTGTCCCAGCAAATCTCGCTATCATTTACTTCATTTAAATCTCTATTCCAAACACCCTCTACTGGTAAGGGTTTATAGGTTCCAAAAATGAATTTATACAGTTTAGAAACCATCCCCCGTGTAGGTCCTACTGAGGCAAGTAACTTACGTAGAGGGTGTGTAGGGAGAGCTGTTCCCCACGGGACACCATATGCCCGCATAGCTGATCTTAACTGCATATAGAAGAAAAAAGATGAACCTGGAAGATCAAATTCAGCTTGTAGATCGTTAAACGCTTGTAAACCATGGACACTTTACAGGTCTTTTAGTACATTCACTCCCCTATTCTTCCAATGCGAAAATGAAAAGGGTATATTACCAGTAAGAAGTGAGTAATTATTAAAAATCGGTGTGTGATTATGCCACTTATAGTCTGTGCCAACATGCTTGGTTGTTTGGTTTTATGATGTACTGTATTTATGTAGTCCTTAATGACCACATGTTATTCGACAGACATTTGCCTTCAGGTGGTCATGAGTTACTGAAGTACATCACATGAACTGAACCATTACGAAAGACACTGCATGACTTAGAAGTCCATGTGTAAAAGATTTGTAGGTCTGTGTTTGCAGGCAATATGTAATATATGCATAATGATGTTTTTATGAATCGTTATGAGCCGTTTATATCTACTGATGCCACGGGTCCTCTTCCACAGAGTCTGCCATGTTGAACTGCTATGTTTCTGCAGTAGCATTTCATGTTTTTCACACATTTCGATGCTGCCATAGTTTCTCCATCTCGCTCGGAAGGAGAGAGTAAGGCGACAGGGTTTCAATCAGCAACCGCAAGATGCCACAAAAACCTACACAATGGAAAACCAGGCAGTCTGGACGAGCCGAACAGTTCGTCAAATAAGGATGACTCATCGCTTAATTTGGTCTCTATGAACCCAGGAAACAGTAGTTAGGTCAGGTGACTCAGCTGTGACGAGATTTATGTCACATCCACAAGAGGCTTTCAGTGGAACAAATCCTCCACGTATCATTCAAATGAATATTTCATTCAGTGAATGCCAGTGAGTGGGAGGCAAAATAACACACACACAAGAAAGAAGAAAATTCAAGTAGATACAGTAATTGGTGCTAAATCATCCTTACTCCACACTGTTTCACACTATCTCACTGGTAATCTGAAAATCCTTACCCTTACATTCACAATTGTACATTAAGATGAAAAGCCCTAACAGCTGCAGCCTCTCCATATTCTGTACTTCAGAGTTTGGGCAAAAAGAAGAGTGGAGGGGACAGTGTGTGGGAAAAAGGAAAAGTAATTAGGTGTGTCTGCACACTCCAGTGCTTTTGGCACTAATTAAAGCGATGCGTCATCCTTCAGGGTTGGCTGAATGGTCACTTTTATGTTCTAAAGAAATAAATTGGGTTGGTGATTGTGCATGAATAACTTTTGCGATGCCATTGAAGTCATACATTCATCCGTTCATTTAAATGAACTGTAGGATGGAAGATATTTAATTAGCTTGATGCTAATTGGAAAAAGGAATATCCCCCTTTTTTTCCCGTTCTGTTCACATAATGTAGCAACACTCTGTCACTTTGCATTTGATTATCTCAGCTGTGGTTCGGAACAAGTCCAGTTTATTCAAAGTAATGGTGCGTTTCATTTGGCAGTGGTGTCATATCCCCTCTACGCCAGCTGCTGTAACTTCCGGGTAAACATGGGATACATCACAGAGCGAAGACGGTAAAGATGTCAGTGAATAAAACTTTAATTTTTAACTTGAATTAAATTTTTGTTGTTTAGCAATAAAGACATCAACTCCCATGATCCCACGCTACTTTACAACTGGTTTAACAAGCATCTGCTGGCCAAGTTCACATGTGACTGTGTCAAAATAATCACAGGTTCACCATCAGTCCTCGAAAATTTGAAAGATGACTGTGAAAAGTTTGCAGTTTGCCTTTTCACAGAGGATGGCAGCTACAGTTTAATTCATGTGGATTCCAATAATGACAAGATTTCACACCAAAAAAGAAGGAATCTTCTGACAGCACTGCTGCAGCATAAAGCACCTCTGTGCAGATCATTCATATGATCGGTGTGTTCCAAACATTCACATTTTAGCATATGATAATATATGATAAATTATGATAATAAAAACACAAGCTCTCACTCAGTGCTCATAAGCAGCCATGTGTGATGGCTTTCATTATTAAAGAAACATTTTTTCAACGTGGAAAACTTTTCAACTTGGAAAATATTGAAATTAATTATAACAGACATGAATTAATAAATGCTCACATACTGTGAATTACTGAAACTTTTTACTACCTGTAAACGCTGTAGTGGTGGACTGATATACTTTGATGAAAGAGTATCAATATAACAGTGTCAGATGTAAGAATCTTCTCAGATTTTATTTATAAATCATATGTTTTAATCACTTTTTATTGCTTTTTATTGCTAAAGGACAGATTGTAATGAAACTGAAAACAGCCCTTTCATGACTTTATCGGTCTGTGGACTGGTTTCTATCTAAAGGACTCTGAACAGATTTTCTAGGAAAATCCAAAGAATGTGACGTTTATTTGTCTATGGTCTAGGCCGATTAAGGGTTAAATCGGACATTACTGGAAACCATGAGAAATGGATATTGTTGTTTTAGCTGGCTAACGTTTGCTCGCTTGCTAATGTGTACAAATTGCGAGCTAGCTAAAGTAGCAAAACACAGTCTACAGAATGATCTGACTGATACACTGACTGGCTTTCCATTTGCAGGTTACTTTATCAGCTGATGTTGCAAAATGTGGAATTCAGAAGCAAAAAACCATGCCCTTGCCCAAACTGAATACAGTCAAAGGCGTTACGATTTTGAAACACTGGGGGTCCAGCTAGTCCAGCCTAGAAATCTTTAGATTTTCACTTGATAATTGCAGCATTTTCAAGTTATTTCAAAATGAGATTAATACAAGATGTGAGTCACTGTGCCTAAAGGTTCCAGCAGTGGTGGAAAGAGAAGTACTGTTACATTAATAAAATATTTGATATGGTATGAATCGATCAAAATGGCAATGTCTTTCTCAACAAATATAGAATTATAGAATATATTATATGAATGTATATAAATATATAGAAATTTTGTGTGTTACTACTAAAAATGTTTTTGAACCTGTGTAAAACACCTGAAATTTGTCTTTCACTGCAAACAAACAGCCAGGCCAGGTCCTTTAATCCGTCTCCAGGACCTAATCTGTCTCCATTTGGTTTTTTGTTTCTCCAAATGTTCAGTCTCTAAATTTCTGCCAACTCCTGTTGTGACTAGTCAGTGGGGTCACCTCTCCAAACCTGTGCCTGCTGCAGTGTTTTTCGTTCAAGGTATTCAATGGGCCCACAACAGTGTGTTTTCTTGCCAGATCACTCACAGAACATATTGAGAAATAGGACAAACGCCATCCCGCACTCTCTACAGAGCGCGCTTGGCTAACACGGTCACTGATAGGAAGAAAGCAATGCTTGAGGGCGCTTCCTCGTCCTGTGCGTCCCTCATTATTGGCTACAAAAAAATGAAGCTGAAAGGTTTGAATCATTGATTGAAATCATGATTCAAACTGTTAATGGACTCAGTAGAGATTTTAAAAGTTGTGAAGTAGATTACATCGTGTAATAAATACTTATATAAGAGGCTTGAAAAAGCTACTCTAAAAATCAAAGTGTCACAATGACTTAATTACAATGATGTGAGTAGTTATAATTTGTTATTTCCACCGCTGGGTTTCAGTCAGGTGGTATTCTTTCACACCACGAAACATGAATGCAATCTGACTCTTGAGAACAAATAAGAGCCTGTGTTGATGAAGCAGCCACATGCTGAACCGTATGCTGCCAAAGCTTTGTTCTTTCTTGAAAATTGACTATCCCTGGTCTCTTAGCCTTTGCTTCTATTGTGTGACAAGCTCTACCTTTGAACTGTGACAAACTGTGTTAACGTGGCCTCTCATCTGTCTATATGACGCTCTCTACTTCACCACTCCAGTAGCTCTTTTGGTGTCACATCTGTTCTTAACTCTCTCTCCTGGTCATAGACAGATGGGTCATACTGAAGCACTTCAGACCTCCCTCCTCACATCTCTCATCTCCTCAGGCCCCTCTCGTGCAGGTATAATTGCCCCCCTGCTGGTTGGAGGTCATATGTCTCTTCTAGAAGTCAATTGCCAGGGCATTCGTAAAACTATCTGAAATTTATGACTGGTGGCTGCCGGAGGGTTGCTGGGAGTGACGGCTGTGTCCTCATGAAGCCTTTGATTTTACTTTAAATTTTATCTCTCAGAGAGGCTCAGTCACCTCTCATGATGTTCTTAGAATGAGGGAAACAAACTGCAGCCTGAAACTCTTTTTACAGTTATTCTGAATTGGAAAGTGGCACACATTCAACCAATTCAATCCTATAATGGTGTCAAAGTCTTCATGAGACGCCAGCTGCTCTTTTAATCTATATTTTCCCCACATAAAAAGTAACTTCAAGGACGGTGAATGCTTCTGTGCAGGGCTGCACAGTTTCATTCACTTAAGGCAAAACAGACCGGGTAAATATATTGAACGCTGAACTCAAGTTCTGTTCAAGTTTTCAGCTGCTGCTGGCACTGAAAGTAACGGACACATTTGGCTGAAAGTCGCCAGTTAACACGGTTACTCGTTAAACCGAAACACCTGCAACATAGCAAGAAGCGACCACACAACTTGCTGCCATAAGCTTGGCGCAGTGTTAGGCTTAAGATAAAGGGCTGCATCCAGAATGATGACCATATTGTTGGTAAATGTTTAAATGATTATTTATACATTCAGTACAATAACTGAGTTGGACCTTTCCAAAAGTCCAACTTCCACAGTCCTTGGCCTGTGATGACTTTGCCTTTAAGCTATCTCCTATTAATGCGGCGAAGGTTGAAAAAATTTTCTCAACCCTGGCAAATAGTAAAACCAAAGACATACATGGTCTTGATACAGTATTTTTAAAACAACATAAGGCATCCATTATGCCACCTTTAGTTATGATTATAAATAAATCTATTGATGAGAGCATTTTTCCTAGTGTGCTTAAACCTGCCATAGTTACCCCTGTGTACAAATCTGGTGATACACAGGTGGTCAGAAACTACCGACCTATCAGCATCCTCCCAGCCATCTCAAAGGTCATTGAAAAGGTCGTAGCAGAGCAACTAACTGCATATCTGGATTCTAAGTCTTTTTTACATCCAATGCAATTTGGTTTCAGAAAGAAACACTCTACTGAAACAGCTTGCTGCTACTTCCTTGAGGAAATCAAAACCAGCCTAGATCAGGGAGGAGTGGTGGGAGCAGTCTTCCTTGATCTACGTAAGGCCTTCAATACAGTAAATCATGAGGTGCAGTTACATAAATTAAAAAATTATGGACTCTCTGTGAATGTAAATAAGTGGGTGAAATCTTACCTAAGTGGTCGACACCAGTGTGTACGAGTGAATGGTACACTATCCCCATCTCTAGCATCCACACTGGGAGTCCCACAAGGTTCAATTTTAGGGCCGCTGCTGTTTTGTTTATACATTAACGACTTGCCTTCTGTCTGTAGGGATGTTAACACTATAATGTAAGCTGATGACACTGTATTGTATACTCATGGGAAAAATGTAACAGAGGTGGCTGTGAAATTAACAAAGGCAATGAACAAGGTTAGTGATTGGTTATATAATTCATGCCTCACGTTAAATGTGGAAAAAACTGTAACCATGTTCTTTACAAATAGGTGTAAACTTAAAAGTTATCCTGATATTGTAGTAAATGGGCAAAAAATAAAACATGTAGAACAATTTAAATACCTGGGGGTAACGTTAGATCCAACACTTAGTTTTAAAGGGCATGTCAAAAAGCTGAGTAACACGTTGAAATATAATTTAGCTAATGTCAGACACATAAGAAACTCTCTCGCCCTTGAGGCATCAAGTACATACCTAAATGCAATGATCAAGCCCCATTTTTTGTATCACATCCTGGTCTCAGGGATGTAAAACAGTTACAAAACCACTAGAGTCATTGTACAAAAGTAGTCTTAAGATCCATGCCAAAAAAACACGGCATTACCATCATTGTCATGTACTTGCCAAATATGGTATTTTGAGCTTTGAAAACTTGATTATACACTCAAATGTTTGTTTACTTCACAAAATTATTTACAATGCTTATGCCCCCCCTCTGAAAAAGTTTGTGACACTCTGCTCTGAAAACACAGCACGACTAACTCAATCTGTTACGAGGGGTGAGTGTAGCATTCCTCAATGTAAAACTCAGTTTGGCAGCTCTTCTTTTTCATGTATGGCCATGCATCAGTGGAATGTCCTCCCCACAGAATTTATTTTATGTACAAATCCCCACATATTCTCATGCTTGTCAAAGCGCTAGTTACTGAGTAAGCAAGTTTGCACACATTGTTGAGTCACATGTGCGTGTGTGTATGTATATGTGTCTGGTTATTAATATGTGTATGAGTGTGGTTATTAGAGGAGGATGGGGATAGTTGGACTGTTATCTGCGTTTGTGTTTGAATGTGTGATGAGAGTAAGAGAGAATATGTGCTGTTGATCCCTATTGTGCACTTCATGACTTGGCGGTCTTGTTCCCTGCTTATACTAGTGTATTCTGTCTATTTTTAAAAAATATTACATTATGTCATTTTTATCTGTCATATTTCAATGATTTTAATACTGTATCTGTTTTCACTTTACCTGCCCAGGGACTACAGGCGGAAATTAGCAATTCTTGCTATAACCTGGCTCAGAGCATCTCTTCTTGTCTTACAAGATTAATGTTTTTTTTGTGCATTGTCCCTGTTTAAATAAATAAATTCAATTCAATTCAAATAGTTGCGCTGTGCCTCAGTAAAGCTTGGACAAACTTTTAAATTAAGCCGTGCAGATCTACAGATCCAGTTAGCTTATTTCTCACCTCATATTTGTTCAGAGACACATTTTGGTGAAAGTGAAGTGCACTTCATATAAAACCTTACTGCTGTGCTCAAACCACATGGGGTTACAGAACTGGGGGCTTCAGGAGGAGGATTGAAGTTGGATCCTTTTCATATGCCTTTTGACAAAAATGTTTGAAACTAAGATAAAGAGAATTCTCTTCTCCAACCTGAGCTTGTAGCTAGTGTTACTCCCACGTACTGACTCATGCTGAAAACAACAGGAGCTAACTCTCCCTCCACCTCCTCCAGCCTCGCCTGTAGGCCTGATGGTCAGAATGACAGATGAATAGATCCAGGCCTTTTGTATGTTTTTTATTTTTTTTGTGGAACAAATTTTGAGACCCGAGGCTATTTCAAATTATTCTGAGGTCTAGCCTTGGACGATCGCTGCACTAAGGTATTTTGCTGCCCTAACCTTACTTGATCTGGTATGATCGGTGGCTTATGGAGGCTTATGTTAGATAACGTTTACTACTTCTGAGGCTCTTTGTCGCTGTATGCTTTGGCATTTAGCATTACCCTGTGATTGACGCCTGTGACCACGGTAATCAGTTGAAGGCTCCAGGCTCGCTTCAGGTTTTTCCCAACACAGAACACCATTATTACTATATTGACATTTTGCTTTATTAACAGGAAGCAGGAACAGAAAAGAGACGGACAGGACAGGAAGGAGATGACGTGCAGCAAAGGGCCTCGGGATGGACTTGAACCCGGGCCAGTGCAGGACTTAAGAGATATGTGCGCTCTACCATGTGACTTACCTGGCCATTTACAAGCTTAAAAGAACACTGGTCCTCTTTGCATGTCGTGGACTGCATCAGCTGATGTATGGTACTGTTAATATTCCAGATATGGATTATTATTGTCTGACAACAATAATAATTGAGACAGGTCTGATACATGTTACACAGGTTACTTGCCATGTACTGCAACATACAACAGGTTCATCTTAAACGATCAAACCTTCGACATGGTGACCTCTGGTGGCCTTTAGGTGATGTCTACAACTGGTTTCATGACTTAGATTTAAACTGCACCTAAGCAGGTCAGCAGTTCGTCATTGTTGGTATCTTACTTGAGCCCAGCACATGTTTGAACATCTATAACTAAAGGCTGTATTGTTTGTCCTCACAGTGAAATGAACAGATCGTTATTTTAATGATGTTTGTGTTCCAGCATGACAGGAGCAATCAACTGGAAATGCCACTGGGTTGAGATAAGACAGGTTGTTATGAAACTCAAAGCAATGCTGATAAAAAAAAAAAAAAAACAGAACCAAATAAATTAAGATATCTTCAATTGGCAAAGCCCCAGAGGAGTGAGCCATAACTTCATAAGTTGCATCAGAGGCACAGGAAAATATGTTTGCTCACTAAATGACTATCATGCATAATGTCTCTTGTGAGACGAAATCGAGGCCAGAGCTGAAACAAGGAGGCATTGAGTGCTGTATTCACAGGACATTGGGTTACACAGTGAAATGCCTCATCTGTCTTCAGCTGACATGAGAAGCTAATAAACATGAAATGAAAACTATGCTCCCGTGATACTTAGCCCATTTTCAGGCGTGAAAAAAACAGCCATCACCCTCATATCACGAGGATGGTGACTTTGCGCGCGCTTCCTTTAAACTTGATATATATACAGTCTATGTGACTGTCAGCCAACAAAATATTGCAGGACAGAAGACATTAGAGGACATTTAAAAACATGTCATGTAGCCTGTTTGTCCACCACAGAGCACTGACAAGTTTATTTTTCAACTGTTCCCACTCTACTTCTTGTCAAAAATTGTTATGTTACGCTCAGTTAATGTGGGCCAAAATGCTGAATAATTTACTATGAATATGTTTGATCAGCAGGTTGGTGTTAAAGGAAAATAAATTAAAAGATTTTTACGATTTTGTATTGTCTGATTTGATCAGATATTGATATTTGATATTGTTTTTTTTACACTTTTATTTGAAACATTTAACTAACGGTATTATTTGTGAATATATTTACTTGTATTTTTGACATCATGTCACTTTCTAGTCTGCATACACATCTTCAGAATTTCTGTCAGTGTAAGACCCCTAAACATTCAATTTAAGGTTAAAATAGACAAAAGCAGCAAATTGTTACATTTTCCCTCACCTGCCAGATCCTACTTTCATTCTAAAACAAGGAGTGTCTAAAGCAGCTCTATTAGTATTTAGCTCCCAGCACCACTGAAGCACAGCCTAACAGTTCATCCATCACAGTCTGCCACCAACCAGGAGAGAAACTGACTAAAACAGACAGTCGGGACTGCAGAGAACTCATTGGTGCCAACCGAGAACAGGGCAGGGCATGGAAACATCACTGCAGCTCCATCACACCCTGGAGACAAACTCCAAGTTCTCCCTCCCAAAGCACTGTACGCCAAAACAAACAGATATAAGAACAGTTTCCTCCCACAGGCCATCTCTGATAAACAGTTAACACCAGACACACAGTTTTAAGAACAATAACAGTATGGACATTGAGAGCAATGTAAAACTGGAGTTACATTCCTCGTGTGTGCTATACAACATTTCTGTGCGACTCTGCACCAAAGTGGTTGACAGATTCCTGAAGCCATGTTGCCAGCAGGGCTAAAAATTCTGTGATTATTTTAAACTCAAATATCAACGTTCATACAAGCCTCAAAAATCCAGTGTGCTACATTTCAGTTAACATGTGTCGTTTCAGTGGAAAGAAGTAGAAAAATAGAATCTGAGCACTGTGAATATTTAATTCAGTAACACAATAAACTGTGCAAAAGCTGTTTAAATGACTACCTGCATTCTACTTGGTTATCTGTCCTGGTTCCTCTTCATTACTGACAGACTGTTGCTTGTTGTTGTTGATTTGCAGACCAATCATTTCTGGACACCGACAGCTGAGAAAAGTGTCAGACCAGACGGAGTCTTAAGTGCCATGTGACCTTAATGCAGTGAGTCACCAGAACACTTCTCTACCCATTGTGCTACACAATTTGTACCTGTGCTTTTATCTCTGAAGAACAAATCTCCAGCACTGTCGCTGAAAATCTATTCTGAGATCACACAGGGCAGGTGTGTTTAAACTAGTTTAAACTTGCATTTGTATAAGTTTATCACATTTATATGAAAGCAGTGGTAGGGAGTATATTAATCAAACTACTGTTCTTAAATCTGCTCATAAATTTAAAATTTGAATCTCTTTCAGCTTTTTGTTTTCCTTTTACAAATGCAAATTTAGCAAGCAAGCTTTGTTTCAGTCTCATCAGAATCCCATATGTGTGGCAATGTATTTTAAGCAGGGTGTGTGTGCATGATAGCTTATACACATCTGCATATTATATAGAACTGATATTATGTAGTGCACTTTCCACAGTTAAAATGAAATTTACATGGATAAATAATTTTACAGCACTGTAGCATAGTGGCTCGAAGGAAATGTCAACAAGTGACCAAACAACTTGCTGCCATAAGCCAGGCACAAAGCATGAACAGCACAGTACAAACACATGCAAACTTCATTACCACGCTTTATACAAAATTATGCTCACTGCATGATAAGATACCTCAGTGTTCAGTGTACATTTGGAGCTTGATATGTAACAATATAGACAGCTTTGGTCGTGTCCTTGGTGCTGAAGACGTCCCCACAGTCATTTAAATTAAAGTCTAAACACAAAAACGGCTATTTAACCTCGCTGCCTCACGAAAAATGTCTCCGCTTCAGAACTCTGAGGTCAGAATTATTCTTTAAATCCAATCTATTGCTTCCATCAGTGAATCTTTCGACATAGACAAGATAGCTGTATAAAAAAAACTGCTGCAGCTCAAACTTACGCTACCATTTGAAGCTACTACCAGGGGAACTGCAGCTCTGGCAGCCCCCACATCCAAACCTATGTCAGGACTGTTTCCAGCAGCAGCAGGCATCTGTTCTTTAGTTTAGGAAAAAAAGCTCTCATAAAACCACCAAACAGCACGACATAGAACTGACAACAACTAGCTGGTAAACAAAGTTTAGAGCTAAAGAACAAGATATTGTTCTCGGTTGGTAGAGACTAAAACAGAGCTAAAAGGAGAGTTAACAGTGATTAATCAGGTAAACTGAAACACGACTCCAAATAGTGCTAATGTTGCTCTTTGTCTGCTACATATGCAAATTAGCAACTGAGTTCTGCAGCCAGAAAAATAGTCCCTTGAAAGCGCAGTTATTTGCTTCTTGATTAAATGGTGCATTAAGGTCACTTGTAACTCATATGTAATTTAACATGTCAATGTTGTGTTTACAGCTTTTTATTCTGCTGTGAAGTGTCAGAAAAACTCCCAAAATATCAATTAATTCATCAAAAACATCTGAAAAATAATTTGAGTCATCCCCCTGAAAGTGTTTGTGATTACCACAGTAGCAGCTTGTCTCTCGCTGCAGCACAGAACATCTTGTTGGTATGACAAAGTGGTTACTAGTAACTGCGAACAGCCCAAAGGCAGAAGTCTGGTGCAGAGAGAAAATAAAGCAAAGCGAGCAAAGCAAATTATATTCATGCATTACTGTTTGGTGCTACAGATAATGCCAGGAACACACTTGAATTCTAAAGGTTCATACGACCAAACGATCCATCACCACTGCTGTAATGTAAGCACTTCAAAGCAGATTGTAAACCTGAGAGGCAGACTCTCGCTGCCCGCTGCAGAGGAGGTGACAGACTCATTTTGATCCTGCTGGAGACTGAACAAGCTCGACAACAATATCTGCACACGAAATGCTGCCTCACACTCTGTGAAGTAGTCTGAGATCACTTCACACAGGCCGTTTTCACTTTTTAGATTGTGTATCTATGTCGCTGACAGCTCCAGGAAAATACCACTAGTGCGCCAGCTTCACTTTTAACTGGTTAAATGTTAGAAATAGTTGCTGCAGGCAAAATCTGAAAAAGGTCAAAAGTACAAACTGAAAAAGTGCACTCATGAAAACATAAAATATTAATAGATTTTTTTTAAGCGACACTGACTTAACGTGTTTGCTTTAGTGAAAGATAAGAGCTGACTGTTAGCGGTGCCAGCAGTCTGAGTGCGCTTCACTAGATATTGATCGCAAAGCCAAAGCAAACGCTGAAGATTTAGTACCACAAATGGATCCTGGATGCCTGCCCTCCCGCAATTTCTGTCTGTATATCCATTCATCCACCCGTCCCATGCTACCTATCTTAGTCTGGGTCATAGTGACAGCAGGTGAAGTAAGGTAGCCCAAGACTTCGCTCCACCCATATTTTCTCCAGCAATTTCTGCAGGAAATGGGATACAGTCCCTCCAGTCAGCTCTCTGTCATTTGGGTGCCAAACTGTCTCAGATGACTCAATTTGCTGGAGCAGCAGTTCTACTCCAATCATTAAGATCTTTTTTTTTTTTACAAAATGGAGTAAATTCTGTTTCGTCCTTTAGAGTGTTTCCTTGGTTTTTTGCAAATTTGCATTTTGAGATGGTTCTATACTGTAGAGAGAGATAAAAAGGGCACGAAAGTGATTCATTGTTGCATTTTCACAGAGTTTGGGTCTTGTGAGAGACTAACGAATGGTTAAAATCAGTGACAGAATGTGGCCTTGTGAGTAACCTGTGTGTGCGACAGGTTGGTTGGGAGTCAGTTACAAAAAAGTGTAGGCGATGAGGAGTATTTAAGGTACTTTAGTCAGGTCTAATGTGGCTAGATAAAGCATAATAGTCCTAAAGCATGAGTGCTTATATTCAGCAGTGGCGATGGATCATTTACTCATATGAATCTTTAGAATTTAAGTGTGTTCATGGCACCAAACAGTAACGCATGAATGCTGTTTGTTTTGCATAAACACCTCCTGTTTTCTTTACAGCAGACTTGTGTGAAACTCTCCTTACTGAGAATAAAATGTTACCAGTGGAAACACTGAGCTAGCTGCTTGATAACCATAGCAACGATGGCCAGTGAGGGTCAATCAAAGACGTGCAGTACACTTTTTGACGGTCATATCTTGCATGCAGTCACAAAGCGTGCAGAGTCTAATCAACTTATTTGTTCATTCCCCATCGTAGATTTTTACTCACTGCTGGCGAGCTGTGAGTGAGTGAGTGTTACTTTCTGGCTCTGCTGCTGAGTACTGTGACAAATATGAGTTATTTAATCATTCAGTTGTTTCCACTAATTTTCTCACTGACTCTGGAACTGGAGCGATGAAAAGAACTACCATTCTCTGAAATGAAATAACTGCTCTGAAGTATTCAGCTGGGTTGATGTGGTGATTGTGAAGGTTCACGTTATTTTTATACTCAGCATTCAGTGACCCATGCCCTGCAGATGAGGGCATTGCATGTTTCAGGGCAGAAAGAAGAACATATTCTCTGCCAGTACAAAGATTCTTAAGAATGATTACCGAGGTCTCAGGATTTATGACTGTAATACAAAAACTAATTCAGACAAATATCTCTGTAAAGCTTTAGCCGCTTGAAGGGATTGTTTGGATATTTTGAAGTAGGGTTGGATGAGGTGGTCAGCACTCTGCCAGTTTGGAGAAGCAGATATGGATCCAGGTACAGAGGCTAAGGAAAGCACTGCTGTGGACAGGGTTAAGCAGAAAAACATTTTTTTGATAACAGTTAAACAAATAGCTGATTCGCAGTGTAATACAGTGTGTGGTGTAGTCAGGCTTGTGTGTAGGAATATGGAAGTTCGGCGGTTAGTGCCAAAGAAAAAGGTTGTCTGACAGCAAGGTAAAGCTGTGAATATTCTTAATATAGTGAACACTTTTACAGATATTGATTTTCTTTCTTTTTAAGTACCTAAAATGTGTCTTTGTGCTGACTCTGTTTACAGTGTATAGCTCTGCTACTGTGCCAGGATCCCTGTGTACGTCTCTAAACTGGGGGTTGGCTGACCCCCGTCTTATGCAATGACAATGAATAAGTACTTCATAAAAATACCAGAACTTTAAAGAAGGATGACGGAAATCTCATTTTCTTTTATGCCAAATGTCTGCACACTGCGGCACACTGTACACTAACATTTTCGATCTGATCAGCGGACCTTGCAGAGATTTATTCTATTACTGCCAACTCTGCACCTCAATCCCACCTCATCCCATGTATCACTTCCACCCCAGTTAGTCTGAAAGACTCACTATGGCCACCCTCACAAATTGGCTTCTTGAAGTGACTGACTGTGTGACTGAGATTCAGCACAACATGCCACAGCAACACATTTGCTCCTGAAAACAACAAGTCCATTTATTTAAAGATGGCGTGAGAGTTTAGCATATAAAATGTATGCGTGTGCAATCTATTAACACAAAAACCATCCTTATATCACGAGATGCACAGATTTTTTTATAGAGCCCCTGTCTAGACAGGCTCGTGTATTAAACAAGCCTGTCATGGATTTTCCAGTTCGTAACAAAATGACTCGGACTTGGCCTTGAAAGTCTTCCAGTGGAATATTTGTATTTACAGCTGTATTTGTTTGGAGACTTTCTGTCCACCTGAGGAATGTAACCCTAACCCACTAATTCCTATCCGTCTCTTTAGCTGCTGTATGCTCTAAAATCTTCACCAGCTATAGCCACTGATTTTTACTGCTGTTTGCCTGCTGGGCAGGTAGATTACAGTGAGTTTTTTAAGAGCTGGAAACGACATCAGAATCAGAATCAGAATCAGAATCAAGTTTATTGCCAAGTAGGTTTGCACTTACAAGGAATTTGACTTGGTGTAATTGGCGCAGAATAAACATTAAGTAAAAAGAAAAATATAAAAAATATAGGAAGATAAAAAAACAAAAGTATATAAAAAGCAATTATTAAAATACAAACAATATAAATATATATACAGTATCTTCTAAAAAGACCTGATGTGCAAGTATATGACAGTATATGACAGTGTAGTTCACACTATATTCACAGAATGCTATAAATACTATAAATGTGCAGAGACATAGAGCAGACTGTTAAATTTATTGCCTGTCATATCTTTTAAAGAGAGAGAAGACATAGTTTGTGGTTAGGAAATATTTAGTGTGCATGTCCAGATATGGGAAGTACGCCAGCTGGAAGAATGTGAGGACAGCACCATCTGCTGGCGGGACTCGTGTACTGCATGCCTGTGATGGGGCGCATGGGTGGTATGTGCCAACTGTCACGCTTCCTTGTCTGTGGGTGTGTTACTTATGGATGGTGGTAATGCACAGAAAGAACAATATTTTTAAAAATACAAACGTGCTTAAAAAAATGACACTATTAATTGTATTAATGTCTGTTGGCTGTGGTATGGCTCTGTCATTGAATGTTGAATTTAACAGATAAATTCCAACACATTAAAAAGTGTTTGTCTGTGGCCTGGTGACCCTTCAGGTCTATGTTACGTTTGAAGGTCGTCAGTGGCACAGTAACACGGAAAACAAACCACTGGCTAACATAACTGTCCAATAAGTTGGCTTTGCGCTAGGTACGCTGGGAAATGGATTTCTCCCGCGTCTTGGAGCGTTTTACAGCCAAACCGACGCGAACTACATTTCCCGTGGCACCCCGCGCGGTTAGGTTTACATGCTGCTCTCCACGCAGTCTGTTCTGCGGCAGCGATAAATGTGATCCTTGAACGACACATAGCTCAGGCGTATGTTCGCATGGCCCTCAGGATTAAGGACTACGGGTTTGTCTGGACCTCAGCACGTAACTTCAAACGTAAGTGTAGTCTGTGTCAGCACGTTTTATAACTAAAGACGACAACTTATTTTCCTTCCTGTGAGTGTTAGCTGTGCGGCTAGCTCAGAGCTAGCTAACGTCAGGCGTCAGAAGGCAAAGTTGGCAGCAGTTCAGACTCTGGCCCTCACCAACCCGTCTGTCAGTCTGTCAGGGTTTGAAGCAGAACCACTGTCTGCTGTAATAAGATAAAGCCTCTTTACTTCACCTCCCGCTGGACTGTGCCCTGAGAGCTGCCCCTTGTCCTCCAGACAAAACTGCCCAATGTCAACTAGCCTAAAAATAGTGCCTGTGTGAAGCTAGCGTGAATTTAGCATTACGCTTCCGATTGGAACTTCTAAAATAAGACGGGGCAGTCTGTTTTTCCCGTACAGGACTTTTATTTTGAAAGTAGATGTAATGACTCCCCGTGTTATTGTGGTGATTTCACGCAGCTCTTGCTGTAGTTTAGCTAGCAAAACTTAATAGCTTGACTGTAACAGTAAACACTGGCCTGTTTTAGTGACGTCAACAACGTGTGTACGAGTTAAATTAGCATTGTTCACGAGACTCACTCACATCCGTTTGTTCTGCTTCAGGTGCAGTATTTATGATCGTGCACTCATAACACAAGGTAAGTTGAGGACCTTCAGTCTGTTTCATAACCCTGTGTGTGTGTGTGTGTGTGTGTGTGTGTGTGTGTGTGTGTGAGAGAATGCAGAGGAGATAATGTAATGGTTATCACAGGAAGTAATATAATGCTAGGTCTGTGAACTGTTTAAAAGAGTTAGCTTGGTAGTTTCAGCACGATTTATCATATAAGTTACTGTTTAATGGAGAGGCTGACTGATTTTATAAAATCATGGGAATAAGGTGAATTATTAAAAATGTAAAGCGATATAAAGAGGGGATACTTTTGGTCTTAATTCAATATCTGTTGTGTTGGTGAAGATCCAGTTTCCTTTAGTCTGCAGTCTAGATTTAGGAGTGACCAGAAGACCACTACTCAGAGATCTGGGGTTGCACTCTGGCTTCTATGGTCAGCAGAGTATTGGAATAACTATGGAAATATGTTCAGTAAACATTACATGAGCAGCAGGGACAGAAAAGACAAGTTTTTTATGAGTGCTGGTCACATTAAGTCCATATTTGTCTTCACAGCCTGAATCTTAACATGAACTTGGAGTTCCTACACGTCTGCGCTCCATAGATTATGCACTGAGGTCACACAGTGTTCAGTGTGTCACAGTGGTTTAGACAAACAGAACAGGCTGCAAGTATTTCAAAGGCTGATCCAGATCGTTCGGTACTTGTTTCCAAGCATAGAAGAGGAATATATCAACTGAAATGTATCTGCGTTATGTCGGAAAGATCACAGTTTATTTAATTTAATCAAGATAATCAAATAAAAATTGGCAGATTGTTTATATAATGAATATAATTGCAAGTGGCCAAGCTAAACAAATATATATATATATGTTTGTCTTATCATTGTCTGTGGTTAAACGTCACAGCAGACGAGGAAGGAGAAGAAGAGGATGCAGCGCATCCTAAGTCACAGGACACTGCTGCGGTTGGCGGCGGCGCGCCCGTTGCTGGTGGGCGTCACCATCCCCGAGCCGCCGGTATCATTTTGTTGCTGCGCCCTCCGCCTATTGCTGCAACCGCCCACAGGCCAGCGCTGGCTGTCGATCTCAGCCTCTAGCAAGGCAGCACACCAACCGAAACACCAGCCGCCGCAGGAGGAACCACAGTCCAACTCTACACCTCAAACACAGGAGGTCCAGAAAGGGGAAGCTGGGCCCGATGTTGCAGAGGTGGACCCCCTGCAGGACAAGTCCAGTGGTCTGGTCCAGAGGTTTAAGAAGACCTTCAAACAGTATGGGAAGGTGATGATCCCTGTGCATCTTGTGACATCCTCCGTCTGGTTTGGAAGCTTCTATTACGCTGCTATGAAGTGAGCCTTATTGTTTAACATGATTAACAAATCCTGTTGTTAAGCAATCCATATTTATCATAGCATGGCACAGCTGCTTCAATCTTCCCTTTGTCATGTGTCTCTTCCCCTCAGCGGTGTGAATGTAGTGCCATTCCTGGAGATGATTGGTCTACCAGAGTCACTAGTTGGCCTTTTGAGAGACTCCTCAAGTGGATATGCTTTGACTGCGTACGCCATGTACAAGGTAATTTCACCCAGAATGCTTTGGGTTTTTATTGAAGGGAACATTAAACATTTTTGCTAATTGATCAACATCAAAACATTTTCACTGATCTCTTACACAACTTAGCTTAGAATGTGTCTCACTTCCTCAGTCAGTGAATATTTCAATATTTCTAATGAGTGATGAAATCAGGCCTTCATTTTCTCTGTTTTTTTCCTCTTTGTTGTCTGCAGATTGCAACCCCTGCTAGGTACACGGTGACTCTGGGCGGCACGTCACTATCTGTTCAGTATCTCCGCAAGCACGGCTACTTATCAACACCTCCACCAGTTAAAGAATACATTCAGGACAAAATGGAGGAGACAAAGGAGAAACTGTCAGAAAAGATGGAGGAGACAAAGGAGAGATTTTCCGAGAAAATGGAGGAAACAAAAGAACGCATCTCTGAGAAAATGGAAGAGACGAAAGACAAGTTTTCTGAGAAACTGCAGGAAACCAAAGACAGAGTCTCCGAGGGCAAAGCGTTTTTCCGGAAGAAAAATGATTAGCGAATCATGTTTACAGATGGCGCTCTGAATAAATGGTCCTATTTTGATCTTGATAAGTAATAATTAAGTTTGGAGCAAGTAACAGACGGTACTGCTAAGACTGTTTGGGAGACAGATAGTGTATTACCCTCGTGCTAAAGTTTCACCACAAATTTCACCTGTTGTCTGTCTAAGTGTCTGAATTCAGTCCCTAATTGTCCAAACTCTGCCACAGTGCACTGTAAGTAAAGACTAGACAGTAGCTTAGCAGACTCCTGGCAATGCTTTATCCTGACTCAGTCATCACGGACTGGATTTGCACAGGCTCAAGTGAGCCGGACTTTAACTCTTTGTTGGCTGTAAGTTGGCATACATGACGAAAAAGAGGACTGGACTTCAGTCAATTTAAAAAAAGAATTACTCTGCTTGTGTAAAAACAGCATCCATTTAACAATGTATGGGAGGGAGCAGCGCTAATCTTAGTCCATCAAAGCCTTTCTGAAGGCTCGGTGTCACCTTGTCTTTTCTAATGCAATGAGAGAGAGATTTAAGTTTTTCTAATGATTTTTTTTTATCCAATAGTCCGGGCTGATACGACGTTATTTACCACTTAATACATTGACTGAAAGTTGTCTATGAAAAGTCAGATGATTGTTTGAAAGCTGCTCTTGGAGCAAGTCAAGTCATGTTTCATATGAGTTTACATGTGATGAGACGTCAGTCATACATGTAAACACGACGTCGACGTGCTGTGTAACGCACGAGCAGTGTGACAGATGGAAGCTCTTGGGTTCTTTGGTTAAAAGACAAATGTTCCTGTCAGAAAATTAAACAGAGGTTCAAAACCACAACTGAATAAAGCGAAATGCCAATCATCAAAGTTTGTATGCTGCGTTTCTGAACTGTGTGAGACTAACTTATAAAAGATGAAGAAGCAAAATGTCCCACTTCAAAAAGAAAAGTTTAATTCACAATCCAAAAAGTTTTATTCAGCTGGTTTTATATGGCCAGAAGCTGTGGCTAATGTTAGCTAATGATCTGTAGTCTGAGTTTTAACACTGACAATTATACCAGTTATATGAGGACAGTGTCATGTCATTAGCATGTAATATAGCTGTACTTTAAAGCTCTGTGAATCACCAATTCACTAAACTGTAACAAACCTTTTATACAGTTGTAGAACAAATATTTAGATCTTTTATTTAAATGTAAAAAATAATCGAAACATCTGACATTTCTGCATTCAAAACCTTAAAGTAAAAGTACCACTGTAATGCTGATTATTACATGTGACATAAATCTGCAGTTCCCTTCAGCTATACAAAGTGTCACCGTTCAAGTGTCTTCCAGCTTATTGTTTTGGTTTTAAAGTCCACAGAGGGTTTTTTGCTCCACTCACCGCTGTCAGTGTCATTTCCAGCAGCCCACTGTCCACTAGCTGATCCAGATCCACAAGTTATCTCTCTGACACAACTACACCTAGGCCTGGACGAGACTGGACACAACAAAACAAGCAAATAGCATCCATTTGTCTGTGGCCGCAGTGTCGGTGTTGTTCTCTTCTTCCAATCCTGTTCGTGATGCCAGTTATGTTGTAGCCTGACATAAAACTCACTGGAAAGTGATTTGTGGATTCAGATGAGTTTATTGCAAAAAACTGACATTGTTCAAACAGGCAGGCCAGTCACTCAGCACACACACACTGACAATTGGAGAGACGTGTCCTGTCTTTATGCTTGAATTCTATCTGGCAAGGTGTATCCTGTTTTTTGGTACTTTTCTTTGGCGGGATTTCTCAGTCTATTCCCAGTCATGTTGGCACATGCTCTCAGTTTGTGGAAAGTTTGTGTTCTCACAGTATAATTTATGTAACTTTACTAATATACCAATAGTTTCAATTCACCATGCTAACAGCAGGCACACACTCGAAGAGTAGACAAGCCAGATATTTCCTTCAGGATTTAGTGGAAATTTGAACAGAGCTTAAGGACAGAGCTACTACTGCTGCTGGACTTTCATCAGGTGTCAGTCTGCAGGTTGTGTGAACAGATTATCGACCTCTTTCACAGCAGACATTTTGACATGAAATAGTGAGTAAACACAGGTGCTACCAGTGATATTAAGGTTCCGTTCCATTCAGGTCAAACAGAGTCAGGATGCTGCTACTGTGCATGTTGGTTCAGTGAAAAGTCTCTGTTATACTAAATGGAACAGAACCTTAATTAGTATAATTGGTACTCACAATGAAGTAGTCGGTAAACACAGACAGAAAAAGGTCAATTGTTAGTCATATCAACTTTACAGGGCAGTTTTACATTATGTGAGTTTGAGTATGTTTTCAGTCTGTTGTGGACTTCTGCCCCTGAGTGGCCAAAAAAGGTCACTGCAGCTGAAAGTACTCGCAGACATTTATGAGTATCACTTACCTCCTGCAGCTTGTCAAGATGGAGCTAATTGAAATTATAATGCTTGGCAGTAGTAGTTAGAACAATGTATTGTACTTAATACTAATATTAGCTTTATCATACGTCAGAGGCCCCTGTACCAAGTGACCAAGTCAGCTGACCTCACATTTGCGACGTGTTATGATGTCTTTCAGCAGAGACTTCAGAGAGTCCATACTGCATTGTGTCATCACTCTACCATGATCTAGACATAAACATGCTACATAAAAAAAGGTATTTCCCGTGATGGCTTCTCTCTTGCCTTGTAACATAAATGTTTATTTCTTCATATTCACAAAGGGACCGTTCCCCTTTCACTTCGGAATGAGAATAACAGTCACTTCACACAGACTAATGCTTAGAGGCCCCTTGGCCCTGACCACCCATGTGCCCTCAAATGTCTTCACTCATCAAAGCATTGAAGCAAAGAGTGTATTTGTCCCTGATATGTTCTTGCCACTTGGACCAAAGTGTTAACACAACATATTATCACCATATTAAGATGATATAACAAATGTGTGGCAAACCATTACCTGTTACACATGGCAGCCAGAGCAACAGATTCAAACGGTTCATGTCCTATTCAACCACTAATCTGCTTTGGTCGCCACTAAATTGAGAAAAACATCAGAGTGTTTTGCTGCAAATGCTCCACAGTGTTAAAGGACCAGTGTGTAAGACTCGCTGTTCGCTAGATTCTGTAATTTCCGATTGCGTTTGAATGCTGTTCGCTAGATTCTGTAATTTCCGATTACGTCTGAACGCAACACTTCTCGCTTCGGAGAAGCTACGGTGGCCTCACGAGGCAAACGAGTTTTTCACAACAACAAGTGGCCCCTGAAGGCTAGCGTTGGCAAGCTGGTCCGCATGCTAATAAAAGCTAATATTAGCGACGTAAAGTTAATAAACTAAAATTTTATCAGAGTTTAGTCTGATAGTGAGATAACGTTAGCAGACAAGTTTTTCTCTCCGTTGGCGCTCAGAAAACGGATAAATGAACCGGTAAGAAAGAGGCGGGTCAGGGCCAGGTGAGCGGGGCTAAGCTACCGGGGAGACCCGGGGGAGGAGGCGCTGCAAAGTGTCCAGATGAAGAGGTCAGCCGCCGGGGACGCAGCGACACCAGAGCAGGAGGAGGAGGGGGAGGCCTAACAGGCTGAAGAACAGTGACGGAGGTAAGTTTATAAACTTATTGTGAAGTTATTATAATCTGACCAACATCAATAAAACACGTAGCAGCTCCGTGCTTTGTCACGGTAACGTTAGTTTGCAGTTTGATGTGTTGTCGTGGTTACACTTTGATTGACATCATTGTTAGCAGACAGCTGATCTCCGTAATGTTACCGCATCGTGTCTAACAGTGGAGCTATAGTCTAATTTACATAAATCCTGCAGCAGTTACATATTTATCACTGACACAGGAAAATATTACTATAAAACATTAAAAAGCTTTCAAACAACAGTTTTCATTGATATGAGCAGTAAACGAGGTGTGTATGTATAAACTTATTGTATCGTTATTATATTCTGACCTGGTCTGCATCATACAGCAGCTCTGTGCTTTACATATAAAATATTTCTGTATCATGCTGTAAAGTGACATTGCCTGGAAAACGTTATAAAATGATTATAGAATTATTAGACAACAACACATTTTTTAGACATGCTGATCAAACGCTGATCAGCCTACAAACTAATCTGTACTATCACATTTCCAACATAATGTCATGAAACTTATAAAGCCTCATATTTGTTTTTCTGTGTTTTTGTCTTCAGAGACTTGAAGAGATGAACCTGGAGGAGCACAGCGAGCTCACGACCGAGCTGCTGGAGAGGCAGACAGGGCCTCTGATGATGCACCAGCACAGACATTATATACACACACACATATTTAGTCTAGAATTATAATGTTGAAATATGTTGGTGTTCATGAACAGTCATTAATAAAAGATGATCAACAGATGTATTTGCTGTATTTATTTCAGTGATATACATATGAACATGTACTTCCCGGCAGTGTCATTATGTTACCATTACTACTTCAGGTTATAGTGACTTGTATTGTGTATATTTATATGTATATTTACATAACAGGGCAGCTGCAGCCTAATTTACAAGTTCAACTCAAAAAAGCTAATGTGAAAAACAACAAGACTTTGTAGATACATTTCTTCTTTTAGATTGACATCGCTGGCTGTCCATTTCAATCTGAACGTAGAATGAGAATTGCTGGCCACGATCATATAAACAACTTTTTTGAGCAGTAAAAACTGTGAGTGTATCAGTGTGCTGTAGCTCTTTCATTCTATGATCCTGACAGACATGAGCACCATGATTCAGAGATGTATTGTTGGAAGAAGCCCGGTGAACTTCTGCGTGGATCTTTCCAAATCAGCAGGAAACTGGTCCTGTTGAAGACAGTGACATCACACATAAAGTTCATTTGCTTTATCATAGTTCTCTACAGTTATTTGAACATAATGCCATTTCACTGTGCGTGTGTGTGTGTCGCTTACCCCGTCCTCTCCTGACTTGGTGCTGGTGTCCAGGGCACCACACTGAGCCCTCTGCAGTCATCTGTTTTTTCAGGTTTCAGGGTGTATACGCTGCATCTTCTGGCATTTCTCTTGTACAGCCTTCTGAAACTGTAATTACACAAATTTCAATCATTGAATATGATTATTATATTTATTCATTATAACTAATAACATAGACATAGACAGTGCACATGTAAAGAATACATAAGATTGATTATAACAGATTTATGTGACAGTTCTGTAAATTAGAATGTTCTCTCTGTTCTCTTGGTCCTTCTTGTGCTAAATAATAAATTTGTTCCTCCATTTGTCTAAATGTAACTTCTCAAACTAACAAAACACAACAAAGTTAGCCGTTAGCAACTAGTAAACATGGCTTCCTCCGCCTTCTCTACGTCACATCCGCCTTTTTCTTTGCTTGGCAAAGTAGAGGCGAATCACGTTGTGCCACCTTTTGTCCGTTCTAGGCCACTGTTAGCAATATGGCAGCGCAAGATGGCGGCCTCCATGTAGGTGGACCCGCGGTATATGTACATAAAAAGGCAAAATCTAAAGTAATAAAAACATAACGACTCGTTTCATAGGGCCACTATATAGCACTAACAACATAGTTATATGTATTATATTCCATTTCTATTAATAAATCACTATAAATATTACACACTGGTCCTTTAACCAGCCAGTCACTAACTTTGTCTGCCATTTATTACAGTGGATTCATCAGAGCATTAATGCTTGAAACTGAAAACGAGGTTGATGACGGCAGCGAACCAGAACAGTAAATCTGTGGGATGTAAAACCAAAACAATGAGCTGAAAGACGCTAAAGAGCTGAGGGAAATCAAAGTTTGGTGATAAGTTTTTGTGTGTTTGCCTCTGAGTGACAGCTTCTACTTAGCGTCTTCCGTGATTTGATCTATTGTTGCTATAGAAACATTGGCATATGCAGCTTTAAGACAGGCACTTGAGTGAATGTACTTTCAACCCCAATCTGCTTCTTGTACAGCTCAAAGGTCACCCCCATCACATGCTTTACATTCAGATGTAGTGAGAAAAAAAAAAAGCACCTGCTCTCAGTGATTTTCACTCACACTGCTGAATATCTGTTCCCCAGAGATAAAAGCACAGGTACACACAACAGATGTGGAAGCTCAGCGGGTTAAGGTCAAGACACACACCACTTAGTGAAGAGTCAGTTTGGTCTTGACACTTTTTTTTTACCTGTCAGTGTCCAGAAAACGCTAAACAGACTTAAACATCATGCTGTTGGAACCCTGGATGCACTCCAGCCTGCCTTCTTCATTATGAATCTTATCTATATGTAAATATGACGGTATCGCTCGGTGCTGATGGGAAAGTGTGTGTGAGTTACAATGACCTCTGCTGTCCAAACTAATGAACAACTGTTTATGCAGTCCACGGCCCCGCACACAAGCACCTGTCTGTTCTCCCACAGGGAGTGTGACACAGAAGACAGAGCGGCGCTGTGATTCCTGAAATCATTTTAGCGTAAAGACAATCTGTGTTCTTCAGGTGTGAGTCACTGGATAAACATGACTCAAGTGTCAAGATGCCTCCGGGAAGCCCGAGGTGAAGCACGGGTCAGGAGGAACAAAAGTGTTCAAAGTGTCTGAGGTTTGCTCTACTTTACATCTTTTCTTACAGAAGGTCAGCGGAATCATCTCTGACGTGGCTGACAGACTGTGTACAAAGTTACAGAGGTCACATTGTTTGGACATAAAGTTTTGTTTATAGTCTTTGAGTGGGATATGTTAAATGTTACAAATCTCAAGTTTTATATTAAATTCCCCAAATTCATACAGTTACACTATAATTAAAAGACTCAATATCTGCAATGCTCAGTCAATGGAAATGTGCAGTTGCCCTTCAGCTTTATGATTTTTACATAAAAATGCTATACATAAAGTAAATAACATGACCTAGCTTGATCCTACAGTGTTGTTAGTACGTTGTTGATCATTACAAATAATAATAATAATAGCAAAATGATCGTTTTAAATAGAAGATCTATTGACTCGCTACCATCACAATAAATGGATAAGTAAATGGTCGTGAAGAGGATTCTTTTTTCCAGTCTCAGTTTCCATCTCTGTTTCAACTAGTCCCAGTCTTGGATTTGACAGTGGGTGTCTTGACTACAGCACTGTTGAGATGGTAAAAGGTCAGTTCACCCAAATAAGAAAAAACACATATTTTCTCAGTCAGGCACAGTAGTATCGAGGCAGGCTGGTACTTTTGGTTTTATATGTCTTGGTTTTTGAGATATGCATCACCTCCATTGTACTGGGAGGCCTCCACCCCAGCACAATGGAGGCACCATCATGTGGTGCTCCCAGCATTGAAAAATGACATTTTAAAAGTTCAGCAGCAACATACCTCTCCAGAAATAGTGTCCCCATTATTACTGATAAATCACAGCAGACAGTTTTCATAAGGACTATTTCTGCAACACAAAGTAGTTTGAATTCAAAACAGAATAATGGTGACACTGTCTCACATTTTAAATGCCAAGTATAAAAGTTCATCTGTGACCTTGGGAACAAATGTTGGACAAAGGAAACCCAACTGAAGGTACACTTATTATCTTTTTATGGAGCGGCTCACGGCCTTCTTCAATGGATGGAGTTTGCCACCGCATGGCTGGATTGTTACAGGCACCAGGCAGCAGCTGTATGTATCCCAAAACACATGAGAAACAGATGACACAGGGAGACGTGGCTTGTTGTTTCTGAATTCTCCATAATTATATTTACTCACATATTGTTCACCAGCTATTGTTTGCATTGTTCATTTTCCATTTAATCACTATTTTGCTACTACTGCACATTTATCATCTCTCTGGACACATTTTCCTTGTCAATAAAACGTACAAAATAAAGTGTGTGTCATTGTCATATCTCTACATTCATATTGCCAACACAGTTCCTCACACAATTACAAAAATATTATACACCTCCGACTTCACTGATAATTTATGGAGCTAGCCAGTACGTAATTCTAACTAAACTAGTGGAGACGTGAGGCCCACGATAACATTTTATTTTATTAGCATGTTTAGGAGAGACAGACAGACTCGCTCATTTTAGTCATGCACTTGAACTAAAATGATCTCTCAGCATTGGCTGACAAACTACAGCCAGAAAAGAACGGTGACACAGGGAGATGTCTCTGGTGTCGTTGAGGAGGACATAGCAGTGCATGCACTGCTACTGTCAAAAAACTGCTGCAGCACATGAATTATTTTAGTTTACAAACCATATTACCACATTATAACCTTTTCAAAAGAAAAGAAAATACAATTCTCAAATTATACAACGGCACAAAAATAAACAATTATATTACCATTGGGATTGTGACAGTCCAGACACATACGGTACTGGTCTCTCTTTTGAATGTCATATTTTAAAGCTGTCAGCACCACAAACAATATTTCATTCACTGACACTGTACTGGCATGGAGGCATAAAGCCTCAGACATCTATTTTAGAACCACGGCAGATAAAATCACAAACACTCTGGTTATTACAGGCTTTCTGTTATAAATGCGTTCATCCAAGCCTCGATGATGAGGGTTATTTTCTCAGACTTGACTCCTCTAGAGCCACAAAAGGACGTTATACAATGTTCCAGGTTGAGAAGCACTGTTTATGAGAAGAAAAGTGATCTTTACATTAAAAGCAGGCATGTTTAAAATATGGTATCTCAGCATTTTTGTGAGCTTTTTCACCCAGTAAAGTGAGGACTGTACTGTATATAAAGCAATATATCTCAGAGTGTGTTAAGCAGTGAAGCAGTGTCTGTCCAGACAGACACAGATGTGATTTGAATTGAAGGAGTGTTGCCTCACTTAAATCTCACTATGTTATTATTTCCTCACACTAGCCTCTGAACAGGTCTGAACATTTAGGCTCTGCTTCCACATCAAACATGGAAGTGAAGTACTCGGTACTAGAAAGCAGTTTCCTCCTCTGTTTCCTGTCGGATGCTGAGAGCCTGGAAGAGGTTCAGACTCCGAAGACGCATCATGTCTCATCTACGACGAGTTGCAACTGATGCATGCATGATTTTCCTCCACATGGCCTTCACCGGCCTGCCAGCTCTTGAGATGTGTGCGAGTTCATGCTGAAGAAAGTGAGTCAGGAGGAAATGTGAGCGGTATTGGAATTTTGTGTAGCCATAGGAGGTTCACAGAAAGGACAGGGGGCGGGAGGGGCCCCAGGGCCCACCACCCTCCCTCTGCACTCGTAAGTGAGGCTAAGTGCTTTGAACATTAGCTTTGTTTCACTCCTGTGAATGTTATGACAAGTTACCAGATGGGGTCTTTCTATAAATAAAGCAGTGTTGCTGCTGAAATATACAGAAACTTATGTTTTATGCATTTCATTACTTTACGGGGCTCAGTGAGTCATTTGCTCCTGGCTCAAGAGAATCTTTGCCAACTCTTTAACGGAAAACATCCACAGAGGAAGAGAGAGAGGTTTTGAATGTGACCTGGATCTGACCTTTCCTGTGCTGCAGCTTTAGCACTGGGAAACATTCAGCAGATTCGGATGATCAGGGTTAAAACCTCAACTGGTGAAACTCAACAGAGACATGAAAGAAGGGAAGTATTTTTGCAGAAACATCTTTTTTTGTGTGGTCAGCGCTGTTGGCTGAGGCAGCGATGCAGCTGCCGGATGAACACAGTTGAATTGGTCAGATCCCATTTTTCTGATCCTCTGAGCCACTGAACGCCTCAAAATTAGATAGATTTTAGACATAATAACCTTTACTTGAAAACAGTGGTACAGTTTCTACCAAGTCTGAGGAAATAACCTACAGTGGGCTTGGATTATTTTTAACAGAAGGCCTGTGTTGTCTGTGTGTGTACAAACTGGGTACATGGAGTTTGAAAGGCAGAGATTCTGTGTTGTACTGTACTCTGAAAAAATTCAAGAATTCAAGACTTGCAAGTCGAAAACATGGGCAGGATCCGTGTATTCCAGGTGTATTCCAACATAAACACATGACGTCACAGTAATATGGTGAACAGTGAGCAGAACACATTTTTACTGTGCAGTATTTGTTGCCATTCACTTAATTTGTGCTTCATAGATGTCTTTGCGAGCTTGCAGTGGTAGACTACTCCTCTTGTCTCCATAAAGTGTTGAAGATGTGTTCGCCGTTCAGAGACTTGTTTCCAGACTTTTCCATGTTTCCTCAGTAGATGCACTGGGACACTTTTAGATCAGAAGTCGTGAATACCAACTCAGATCCAATCGACTTCTGACTTGCAATGGATTCCTGTGTTTCTGAAGCTTCATTCACACATGGGACTAAAGGAAAAACTTGTTGCTGTATGTAATCTATTTTCTGGTTTTCTATTTTCTAATCCGGTCTATTTTGTGTAAGCCATCTTAAACAGCATCTGTCATTAGAAGCTATTAAAAAAAAAAAAAAAAAAAAAAAAAGGACAAGCAGCTGTCAGCAATGCAACCCTTTAATAGGTGGTTCCTGCAATACTCTAAGCTCTGAGTTAGCAGAGAAGCATCTCAGCTAAACAGTCAGCGGTGCAGTTAGTGGTGTCGTCAGGGTAAGCTGCTAACTATTAAAACACGTTGCTGGAATGTTAATAAACAATGACTACGGCATGCACATAGTGGTGAAATGTGGTATTACAGGTCTGGTCCAGTTTTTGGCTTAATATCAAACCGGTTTGAAAATGTTTACATCGACCCAACGCTATTATTTTAAAAGTGTCATAGCAGCCAATGAACCCACTCAGACTGTGTGTTTTGCATGTCGGTTCATGAAGCTTCAATCTGCATCACCGAGTAAACCGGGCTAGAAACCAGGCTAACAAGTTGCTGACCTGCCTCAAATCCCGCTCGTGTTATTTGGCTGTATCAGTGAGGACAGATAAAGAGCTGAGTGGCACCGACTCCGGTAATCACATTACAAGACCTCATTATCTATACAACACTGAGGGAAAAAAATACAGGGAGAACACCGGAGTAATCACTTTTAAAGTTTTATTCATTACGCTGCAGTTTGACTACAGCATAAGTACAAGCATAAAATCTTTGACTACAACAGCACTTAGAGCAACATTTTTTGATTTTTTTCTTCTTTTCTGTAAAAGTATTGCAATAACAGACCTTAGGCCTAAAACCTATTACATCACAATTGCTTAAATAAAAAGAGGCAAAAATACACAACAATTTTACCTCTGTGTTTACATATATATATATGCACTGTACGGTTACTGGATACAGTCATATATATATATACATATGTACTGTACGGTTTACTGGATACAGTCATATATATATACTAGATTTGAGCACAGAGGGGGGAGGGGGGAACGAGAAGGATTCATTTTGTAAATAAAGCAAACAGATGTTACAAAACCCATGATGGAAGCAGTCCTATGGTAACTGTCAAGACAGAGAATACCAAACTGTTGAGACGTTATCATTGTTATTATTATCATCATTATTATTAAAATCTGGAACGATAAAAACAGCTACTTGTTGTCAGCAGTTGAGTACAGACTTCTGATAAGTGGAAAGAGGGAGCGCGCTGCGGGGGGCAGAAATCAAATAAGAATCAGTCTGAGCCCAAGTTAGTTCTTCAAGCTAGTGCAGGAAACAAAAAAAATAAAACAAAACAAAACAAAAAAAAAAGAAAAAGAAGGTCTATTAAGAAGAAGGAGAGCCGAGCGGCGCTCCAGCCAAAGTTACAATAGAGACTTTTTCAAATTAAAACTACACAACTGCCACTTATTTGGTGCTTTGAAGAGAAAATGGCGCGTTGCTATGTACATCGTCTATAGATAAGAATGAACATGCTCTGCGGTTATTGTACAGTGTTATGAGTTATTTTCAGTACATACTGTAAATAAATGACTGCAGATTAAACATGACTTTTGTTTCAATATACTGTGCCACATATAACATCGTAATGTAGAAAAAAAGAAATCATAAGAATAAAAGAGAGAAAAGTTAAAATGACAGTTTTAACGGCATTTTTCCACACACGTTTCACGCTGGTGCAACTTTCCAATCTTGACCAAAAAAAAAAAAAAAGGAAAAAAAAGGGAATGAGCGCGTTTCCTTTGAATGTTTTACACTCTTCCTGTTCAACATGAATGTGATCAAAAGTCAGTGATCCTCCTGTAACGGAGCTGAAATGCTTTAAACCAGAGCCCAACGTCCAGCCAGATCTATAGCAGTGCTGAGTGTGCTCGGCAGATTTATTATACTTTGGCAGATATACAAAAATTACAGCTGAAATGAACTTAAAATATTAAGATCTATGAGTACAGACACATATTCTTCCTCGTTCGGAAGTGCTGACGGCTCTCGTGTGCAGTGGTCGCGCGACGCGTCTCCCCAAAACTTAGACAGCTTCGGCTTTTTTTTTTTTAATTTTGTTCAACAAATTTACAAAGCGAAAGAGAATGAAATTCAAACCGGGGCTCGGCTGAAGTTGTGGCATAAACACCAACTGATGCGTGTGAGCTTTATGTTTCTTAAAAACCATCTGTGTAATAGAACTATACATTTGTTAGTCGATGGTGGTTGAAAATAAAAACCACCGGCCGGTACCCAAATGATGGCAAGCACTGTGAAAGCTTGTTTTAGATGATCCAATAAACAAGTGAATAATATCCTTTCTCAACAACTTCCTTAGTCCAGAGGTTATCTCATCCTTATCATAAAAGACTATTATTTATAGCAAAATATTATAAGTAGTAATTTGTATTTGTGTTGCAACCATATTCTAAGCATACTTTGCAAACCATGTTTTCTCATAAAAAAAAGACAAAGCACGTTTTTAACTGTAGGCATTTACAAATGTGACGCTGCCTTCTTAAAATTCTTATATTGTCTATACATTATATTACATTATTCACAACATTTTTTTGTGGTTTCTACCCATTGGGTAGGATATGTGCATAATATATTCAAGTTATATACAGCACCTTACAAACAAACATAAAGAAAGACAGACTACTGAAAAAAGCACCGTTGGAAGTGAGGCACAACGAAGGTGGGAGCTTTTTGAGTGCAAGTGGGTTCCTATGTCTGCTCCACATGCCGGTCAAATTACTGGTTGAAATGGCTTCAGCCACTTCGCCCGGAGAGAAAAACGCTCCTGTCTGGCATGATGGAAAGTGGTGCGCTGGTTGTGATCGAACCGCAACCGAACAGCAACCGAGCTAAAAACAGTCCCGTTTGAGCTGCAGCTCAGAGAGGCAGGCGGTGTGTTTTGCTACGCTGCCGCTCCTGTGGTCACCAAATGTATATTTTCACGTGGACCTTTGTCCACTTCACTGCAGAGATCAGATTCAGTCTGTAATCAGACTCCTGAAAGCAAGTCACCACTGTAACATCTGTCCAAAATGATTCAGTTTTTGGGCAAACCTGGCTAAACCTTCTCACATTTCTGTTCCACTCTGCCAGACAGGCGGTCGAGGTCCGAGATAAAGTGCCTGTAAGGACTCCAAGCAGCAGTTTGACTGACCTGTGGTCTGCTCAAACATGAACATTAGGCACCTTATTTACTCACATAATAGTAACATGCAAACCTCCTTGTAGAAAACATAAAATTCATCTTTATATCCTCAATTTACAAGCTATGACTGCGCAGACAGAACAAGGCGAGAAAATAAAAAAGAAAGAAGAAAAAGAGGGAAGTTTGAAGCAGGTCCATACAGTCAAATGCAGAAGTGTTAGGACAATCTTTTTACGACGGACACACACCCGGGTTTGTTACAAAATGAAAATGTTCTAATGTGGGTCTCGCGGGGATCGAGACCACGCATTTTGTCTCAATACTTGTGCTTTTTGACTGCAGAGGGTCAGATGTCACTCCTAGTTTTGCATGAGTCGAGGGGACAGGATGGACAGAAGGACAGAGGACTGTGGGTGTGGGGCTGAGGGGTGTGGGGGGGGTGCATGAGAAGCAGCAGTAGCAACAATAGTAGCAGTAGCAGCAACAGCAACAGCGTTAGCAGCAGCAATGTAGTAATACACACGCACACACACACGACTGTAGAGCCAGATGGACAGACTGACCAGAAACACACCACGGGGACGCATGCATACATTCAAACACACACACACACGGAAACAGAAGCTTTTCCTTCAAACTGAGCAGAAAACAAAGAAACACTTTTGTCCTGCGAGTGTGCACGTCTCGTCTACAGGAACATCTCCAGGTTCTCAGTTTGATGTTTAAACTCGGAGTTCAGCTCAGCATAAGGCCTCTGTGCTGCATTAGTATTACATGATGCCTTCAAATACTCATTAATGCTGCATTAGGCAGAGCTTCACACTCTGGCTGCAACTAGTGCCAGCAGAGGATAACTGAATGTTTCAAAGTGTGAGGTTCCTCGAAATCATGAAGCTAATTATTTAGTTGGAGCATAAAAAAGTCTGTGTGTCCCAATTCCATAATAAATACCAACTACAGTGACTGAAAACACTTTTTTGTGATGCTGACTGTTTGTTCTTGACGTTGGAAACAGGAGTCTGATGAAGCACAGTTGTTTCAGTCTGAAAGTACTGAGAGACAGAGTAACACACCGTGATGTAACAGACAGTATAGAATAACGTCAGCCTCATCCTTTAATCTCCTCAAAGAGAAAGCAAAATTGTTTTTCCCAAAATCTAATACCTTATATTTTATTTTCTCAGATCTTCCTCGAGCCGTCTTACCACCATCCACTGTGTGGTTTCATGTTTTGCAGCAGTGAGCGGCTCTTCTGTTTTTTTCTGGGCACTACATTGTCCATCTACACTCTCTAATTGTAGTGCTCATACTGACTTTTTTCACTACGCATCATTTTTTTTTTTTTACATAAACCTGCTGAGGATCAGTATGTAGTATGAAACTGGGACACGGTGTGTGAATCTGCTGTCTCACTCTCCTGAAGAAAGGCGGGGTGGACTGTGGTGTGCACTCTCTCTCTGAGCTCCTGCACCACGATAATAACCATCACGCATCTGCAGCTTTAATGAAAGCTTAATTAATGATGTGTTAATATGGACAGTGCCAAATAAGTCATATGTCCTTGAATCTCTAAACTCACACAAAGCAGTCAGCTAATAAATCACACACACACACACACACACACGGGGAAGAGAGGACTGCACTAGCACACTGCCAAACAAGGGCTCCACTCCAGTCTCCACTTTAAAGGGCTTGGCGGACTCTGCATCATTTGAACGCACTTTTTCTGCACGTGGGATGGAGGGAGGGATGATGAACGGTGTGTGTTAAAAAGCTGGGATGGGAAGAGGGGTAGAGAGAGATAGAGAGAGGTGGGCGCTAGTGTTGAACGCAAACAAGATATAGAGAGACAGAGAAAGCGCAAGAGCAGAGGAGAAGGCAACGATGAGCAGAGAAAAAGGCTCAATTTTCAAAAAGGTTTTCTTTAACAAAAAGGACCCTCCCATAGCCCTTTGACTTCGACCACAGACGTTTTTTTCGTTTTAAACCTGATCGCTGTGCTGGCGGACGCAGACAGGAATCGTCACTTTGTGTCGTCTTGGGGTTTGATTTTTTTTATTTTGTGGCTTTAGAGACGTGAAGACGGACAGCCGAGCCTTCTTTTGTTTTGTTTTTTTTACGTTTTATGTTTTCGTTGTCATGGCGGCGGGGTTCGTGTTCAGTGTGGCTGTTGGCAGAATGCACTGTGCATGTCGAGATGAACGGGGAGAGAGGAGAGGGGCGGGGTGAGGGCAGGGCAGGGCGCAGGAAACAGGAAAGAGGGAAGTGTCAGGTGCTCAGAGGTCGGGACAGAGTTGAAAAGTGAAGAATCTGCTGTGAGCAGGCCGCTAGGTGGACTGTTAGATATGTTTTTTTTTAAGTTATGGAGTTGTGATGTTCTCAGTTAACTTCATATCCAAGCAGCTGGAGCGTGCCGGATCGTGCCGAACAGCTCTCATTTCTAAGAGTTTAAGAACTAATCTCATCCAAATCTTGTAACCAACCAAAAAAAAATTAAGAAATGTCGTCGTGGTCCACCCAGCGGCTGGTCACGGGGCAGATTTCTCCCCCACTAGGCTGAAGTGTACACAGATGTGAGCACGGTTATTCTCTTACTAAGTCTCACTGTGCCTGTGGTGTAAGCAGACAGAGATGTTGTAGGCTGGGTACGAGTATTTCTTGCGTTTTTTCAAAAAAGGAAGGACATAAGCTTATAATACTTTGTTTGTTGTTTTTTTTTTTTTTTTTTTTTTTTTTTTTTGCTCCCGACTGTTTAAACAACTTTGGAGCCAAAGTTCGGTCAGTCAGTCCATTCATGAAAAGGACGAAGAAAAAAAAGAAAGAGAAAAAAAGAAAAACAAACACATCATCATCATTATTATCATCATCACATAGCATAATTTCCCTCTTCTCTTTTACAACAAAAAGATAGTGCAACTTTTAGATAACTTTTCTTTTTTGTGTTTTGAATGTTAGAACGAGTCATTTTTTCCCCCTCCCCTTTGCTTTGCTTCCTCGTGAACCTTGGCACTAAGATTTGGGTTTTGTGAGTCTCTTGTTTTTGTTGTGTTCTCTGTTAAAGTCCTTGATTCTCAGTTCTCGCTTTGTGCACAGATCCCGGTCCGAAAAAATGAAACAAAATAAGAAAAAAAAAAAAAAAATCCTCAGTTCCCGGGGACAGAGCTGTCACCCAAATCTGTGCTAGCAGAATGTTTCTTTCTCATGTAGCTGGAAAAAACAAAACAAACAAAAAAAAACACTCTCCACGCAGTGCTTCCGTCTGCCCCAGCAGTGCTAGCTGTTTGAGTTACTAACATCAGAAAGAAACTGAAATGAAATCAACTCTTGGTTCCTCTCTTTCCTTGTTTTCTTGTAGCTAAGGTTGATATTTATTTGTGCATGGGAGTGTGGAGAGAGGACATGAGAGAGACAGAGAGATAGAGAGAGAGCGATAGGAGAGACCACTGCTTGCAGGTGATCAGGGGTGAAAAGGTGAGACAGTTTTCAGTCTGGGGTGGGTGGCCCCACCTGCCCCCCTACCCTTTTCTTCACACCAGGTCCTCCGGTTGGCCGTCCTTGGCCTTGGCAGGTACTATTGTGCTTTCTGATTGGCTCTGCTGCTGGATCGTCCTACTCCCCGGCCCCCCAACCCTCTGGTTATTGCTGTGCTGGTGTAGAAAGAACGCTGAGCCGGGGTAGTGACCCATCACCTCGCTGTACGCTGGCGGGGGCCCCTCCATGCGCCCGTGGCTGCTGGAGTTGGCTGCACTGATGCCCGAGTTACTGCTGGGCGGCCTCGGGCCGCCTCCTCCCATTCCTCCGCCTCCTCCCCCCACCCCTCCCAGGCTCCCGCCTCCTCCCATGTCGATCAAGTCACTGTCGTAGATGGTCCGGTTGGGTGGTGCCCTCACCGACTCGCGGTTGAGCTCCATCTGCTGCTCGGGGTCGCGGAGCTGCAGGGTGCAGGGCCCCTGATACGGCGGGGGCTCCTCGCCGTCCGACAGCGAGATTGTGGGCGGCAGGTCGATCTGATGCTGCAGGTACGGGTAGGTGGGCTGGAAGCGGCTGAAGCGGTCACGCTGCATGAAGGAGGGAGCGGTGAAGCGATCCCTGGCCTGGGGAGCGTATAACACCTGAGAGAAAGACGGAGAGAAGAAGAGAGAGATGGGAGAGTATGAAGAGAAGAGGGCAGGAGAATAGAGAAGAGAAGGATAGTGAGGGGGAGAAGAGGTGGAAGGAGGCAGAAATAAGTAGGGAAAGAGGAACAGATAAATGTCAGTACAGCAAATCAGCATCAACAGGAAAACAGCTCAAATCAATATCAAAATATTCATATTTTTCTAAAATATACCACAATACCTGTACTGGATATGTTATAGATAGATAGATAGATAGATAGATAGATAGATAGATAGATAGATAGATAGATAATTCTGCATCATTTGAACAGGTGAGTTGTATAAAAATTCACCCTCAGTACAGTTGTCATGAACGGGGAAATTAGCTATAGAGACCAAAACTGATTTTTGTACCAGGCTGTAAACATGTTTATTTCTGCTGTGAAGTTGGACATTTTAACTTATGGGGACTGACTAACTTCTAGAGCCAGCCTCAAGTGGACGTTTGAGGAACTGCAGTTTTTGACACATCCGCATTGGCTTCACTTCACAGCCACAGAGGTTACTGCTTGGCTGTGAGCAGTTCAGCCAAAGATCTGAAAAGCTTTTAAGGGTCCTAGAGAGGTAAAATGATCCGGAATGTTATATTAAGAAACATAACATTGCGTAGCACACGTATAATTTTACTTTTTTTACTAATTAAATGTGGGCTGCAAGGTGTTAATGACCTAGTGGCCAGCGACGGAACTGCAGACACTCCCTGAGCAAAAATTACTTTTTTGTATCAACCAATTGGAAAAACTCTTTGTATCATCAGAACCTGATGAAGTACATCCAATAAAAACAAGGAGCTGCATAAGTAGATCATTTGTTGGCTCAGTTGGAGAAGGATGAGCTCAAAAATGTGGAAGCTTTTTCAGCAACAGTAAGCAACTATCACTGGGATGTAAGAGGTGCCATCTCGGAACACAGTATTTCAAGTTTCTCAACACATTCACGGTGCTGACCCCCAGGATGGGAACTAATTAAACTGTATCTCAAAATCAGCCCTCCTGACATTTATTACAGTGGAACATGCTGAGTATACTAAATATCTGAGCTATTGTTAACTGCTCAGAAGACACATTTCTGTGAGCAGAACTGAATTCAATGAGTGAAGGATGATCCTTATGCAGCGACAGTGCCCGTCAATGTAGTCTAATTAGTTATTAAAGACATAACAGTGTAATTACAGTAAAGCGAAGAAAAGATCCACAGTGCCTTCTACAACATTCACACATGAACACATCACTTCATCCTCCAGCTTTTGTCAGAGATCTTCACCTCAATTAGCTCTTCAGACTGTGACTGTGTGATCCGTCTCTCCGTTTCTCACATTTCTATCCAATTCAACACATTTCTACTGCGGCGAGTCATTATCAGAGGAAACCCATTTCAATTAGTGAATGTGGCTCTAATAGTCAACCCCCACTGACAAGGCAGTCTGGATGGAGAGAACAACAGAGTGGAAAAAAAAACCCTGGGGGGGAGGTGGAGGGGTGGGATAGAGGATCAGGGCAATTGAAATGGAGAGACACCGAGAGAGAGAGAGAGAGAGAGAGAGAGAGAGAGAGAGAGAGAGAGAGAGAGAGAGGGGATTAAAAGGAAAGGCAAGTGAGATAAGGAGGGAGAAAGAGAGGGTACAGAAAGGAGAGAGGAAGAAAGAGCCACAAAGATAAAAACAGAAAGAAACAGAAGAGAGAGAAAGAGAAAGTGCAGAGCCAGACAGACAGACAGACAGACAGAGGGAGGGAGGGAGGGGGAGAGAAAGGTGTATAGCTGATAGAGGGAGCAGAGCGCAGCAGAGCAGGGCAGCTCTCAGACGGCTGTCTAGACAGTGTCAAGGGAGGTGTTGCTGATTAATGACGCACCAAAAACCATCCACCCCCCTGCCACACACACATACACACACACACACCCCTTCCCTGCATCTATCAGCCACCCACACTCATTGGCTGCGTCTCCCTCTGTGTTTGTCTCTCCACGGCCTTTTCCTTTTTTTGCAGGTCTCCCTGGGTGCTTTAACGTTGACACTGTTTTTACCTCCCTTCATCCTCCTTCACCTCTTCTTCTCTGACTCCCTTCTGCCTCTCCTCTCTCTCTATCCGTTTCTCTCTGCCTTTCTTCTCCTTTACTTCTTGTTTACGCAGAAGGCTTTTAGCTGGCAGGGTACGCCAAATGAAAGCAAATTTGGTGTTTGTTTTGGTGAAGACTTGTCATTTTTGCCAACACAAAGTGTCACGTTTGGATTTGATTGCCAAAGTGTGCACAGACTGGTCGGCTAAACTTCTCACACAGCCTCGAAATACTACTGTCTGCGAGTTATCGATACCATCGTGTGACTGGTTGTGTTTTGCAGTGTTGTCTGAACTCTGTGTTTCTGGTATTCCTAGTGCATTTCCTCCCACCGCGACTCGTAAGCTCCTCCATCTGGCGTGGACACCATTAAGCAAACAGATCACCAGTCACAGTGAGTTTACTGGCATTTGTTTGTGGCTCTGTGTTCACGAGTCTTTGAGAACATGCCAAATTTGATTCTGTTTGGAGTATAGTGCCAGCCGTGCCCGACGCGACTTACAAGCCTCAATTCCTGGATGATCAAATATTTACAAGCAACCAAAATGCAAATGTCAGGATCTTTGTGACGGAAGGTGTTCTTGTAACCACGGAAGAATTATACAAGGGCCAACGCCGCTGACTAATAAACAAAGAGGAGCTGAGAAGAAACTCATTTCTTTAATAACACAGCAAGTAAAGCAAGTAGATTAGACAAAAGAGATCAATGAACGGGTGCAGGTCTTCTTTCTTTGGCTTTAATTCATTTTAGTTGCCATCTTTACAGCCTATACTTTCTCTCTACACTCCCTCTGAATGTCAAACACTGTTAAATGGGCTACCTGTGGCAAGTCATCATCTACAAGTTATTTCTACGTGCTGTATAATTAGGTTTTTTCCACACAGAAACAGGAATTCTGCCAGTTTAGGGTTAGGCACAAAACAGGAAGAGGGAGTTCCACTTTCAGCACAAATGGCCCTCAGGTTTTCTTACAAAGGCAGACAATATATCGTACATGTTGAACTTTCAGATCCGTGAGGTGATGATAACCTTACCAACATAACAGAGACTATCAAACGTCTTGTCTATACCATCTTTTGTTTACGTTGCCATAAACAAAAAAGTCTCAAGGCTACACAATTATTTGACACTGAACAATGTTTTATGCAGCATCTCTTGGTGATGACTGCCTGAGGTCCAACTAGCAACTTTCCCGTCAGACAAAGCACTTTGCAGTTAGAAACACTTAAACGCACAGCCAGTAAAGGTGATAGCTGCCGAGTTTCCATGCGTTGCTCAAGATATATCCAACGTGCTGGATCCAAAGGTTCAGAAAATGTCAGCTCATTTAGCTGAACTGCAGCTTTGAAGGAAAGTCGTCCTCAATGAGTTCAGAGATGTCTGAAGTTCAGAAAATGGAGTCTAAAGCACGCTGAGGCTAACCCCACAGCTACTAAGGCTGATGTCAACGGCCTCCACGACAAGCTTGAAGATATAGAAAACCTTAACAGGCGCGATAATCTCAGCATTGACTGTATTTCCACCAACGTGGACTGTCTTCATTCTGGTTCTCACACCTTATCTTGAACACCAAAAAAATAGATTTAGATTTTCTTTAAACCAAAGTGGGCGTGTCTTATTCTACTTAATCCCTCCATTGATGTAACATCCTTGATTAAAATGGGTGAAACGTGCTGATAGGTTGTTTTAACAGATCAGAGTCAGCATGGTAGTAGATATCAGGCGTTGTTGTAGCCGTGCTCGGTCTGCCTCCTCTAAGTGAACAAGGCTGTGGGATTAATGAGGTCAGTGTGATGATGGTGGTGGTGGTCTTACCTCCGAGGCACCTTGTCGAGAGCCGCTGTCTGAAGGCCACAGACACCCATCCTACATGCGAGACAGACAAAAACAAACATGAGAAAGAAGAAGGCTAAGATTTAGCTTTAAGATGATATTAACGGAAAATAAAAGCAGCCTATTGATATATTGACAAGCTTATTAGCAACTTTATGTTGGAGCTTTATTATGATTTTTAACATTCATGTTAGTGACAAAGTGATCATTTCATCTCTCTTAACATTCAATGTGTTTTTGACGACGTGTTCGATTCGATTTACTGATGAAGCTTTGGAAATCAATCATCACTGCTTTGTTGTTTGGGCTGCTTTTTGATGTGAGACCATTAAGCTGACAACACAAACTTTCTTTCTTAACAAAAAAAAAGGAAGAAGTGCAGAAAAGAAAAACAGTCAAAAAGTAACAACTTAATGAGGACACAAAAGATGAAACAACAATGCTGAGATGGCTTCAAACCCAAAAATTCTGCCCTGTTTGGGAGCGAGGACAACAAAAGGCAGACGGCTGCCGTCTTAAAAAACTGAGCAGGATAAAAGCTCCAAAACTATCAAATAACTGCAGTTCCCCTTCGTCTACATTTGACTTGAGGAGCTGGAGGAAGATGGTACAGTCAACAATACTTAGTGAGGAAAAGAAGAGAGATGAGAAGGAGGACAAACATGCAGAAATCCTGCTTGTTTATGTGTCTGTTCGGGGCAAAGGCCACTGACTATTCTTTCAAACTGTGCTCTCTCTGCTGCAGGGCTCTGTTGGCTTGTTGCTTTCTGATGTTGCATTTATTTTATTTTTTTTGCTGCGTGTCGACTTCTGTTTGCATAATTCCTGTTTTGATTGGACGGCGAGAGAGTGAGAGGAGAGATGATAAAAATGAGATGAGAGGTTATTAACTGAATTTAAATGGGCTGTAATGGGACAACCGGGCACACAAAGGCTTTTATTTGTTTTTTCAGACGCTGAATACATCAATGCACCAAGAATTCTCCATCACGGATAATTTTCTGTACCTAATACTATGTCAGAGGATGCAATCTAGCAATGTGCGTATAAGCAAGTGTGTGTGTGTGTGTGTGTGTGTGTGTGTGTGTTTGTCCCAGAGTGTCGACATGTCAGTATGGGGGCAGAGCTGCTGCTGCTGTCTAGACAGCGCTGTAGTGAATTAAACATCAAGGCCTGACAGAGTCTGGCTCAGAAGAAACCAATTCGGCAAGTTCACCTAACAGACTGGAGCAAAGCTGTTACCTCAGTGAAACTGGGACAGATACTCCGAGTGGGATAAAAGGATTCATTTAGCTCAGTGCAGCTTTACTGGGAACAAACTGGTAAGCTATGTTTGTCCTGCTTCAGAAAAAAAGAAATGGACTGTCACGATGAGTCCGCGTGGACATCCAGTAAAAAGAAAAATAGACAGACACAACACTCACCATCACCTTAGATCAAAATGATATTGGCATGGACACAGACAGAGCAGACAGACACAAACTGGATCTCTTTTGTCTCCCATCCACTCCAGTGTGTGTGTGTGTGTTACTGACCTGCTGCAGGGCATGGTCGTGTCTGCGGGCCTGGCTCTGCCTTGTTATGAAGGACCAGGTGGAGAGCTTGTAGTGGTTGAGCAGGCAGATGATCACCACCACCATCACTGTCATCACCACGATGATGATGACGATCTGAACAAACTCCAGTTCAGCTGCACAAACAAGCGAAAGGAGAGAGGAAGGTTAGTGTGGAGCATTTACAAGAAAAATGGCTGCAAAACAACCTGAACATTATAAAGTTCACTTGCAACCTCACAGTCTGATGCTAGGCTAGCTGTAGAGTATAAAATCTCAGTACAGGATGATGATAAAAAGAAGTTATTATTCCGATTGTAGAAGAAAAGTCTGATAACAAGAAGTCCTTCAAGTGCTCACAAAAACCTTAACATCTACAAATGCATGACAAGTGAGCATCTGAGCTGAGGAACATCCTGTGATATGATCAAAAGCTCCAAAACAACTACTAAATGGACCCGTTTGTGAGTTTGTTTTCTTCACTGAAAGTTTTTAAATGCATTTCACTGAAAATTAATAAAAAAAACTGGAGCCACAGTTTCCCTGATTGAGCACTGTTCTGTTGTTATAACTTAAGTTAACCAGCAGGGGGTAGCACAGGTCAAACTCCCAAAGTCTGTGTGTCACACAGTGAGCACGCTGTATGTATGGTTTGCATGTGTGAGTGTGTGTGTGTGTGTGTGTGTGTGTGTGTGTGTGTGTGCAGAAAAGCTTCAAATCACAGTAAAGACGAGTGTTAGGACTGTGGTGTCTGTCCCAGCGCACAGTGGTTTCTTTGTGGAGACGCTGAATAACTGCGGTGTTTCTGTCCTCAACAAACAACAGTCAGTGACACACACACACACACACACACACACACACAGCATCAGAGTTGACCTCCCAGATCAGGGCATCGCTGGGAGACAATGATGGCTGCCTTACAGTCACGTCTGCCTCTCGTCTCTTGTTCATTGTTTCGTCCGTTTTTTTCTTCTTCCCCCACTCCATCAGTTTGAACTCTTCCCGTATCTCTGCTTGCCCCCTCAATCTCTCCATCTTTCCTCTAACACATTCCCTCCATCCTCCTCTTTCTCTTCCACAAGTCTCTTCTTGTATTCTCCAAACTCTTCCAGTCCTTATCAATCCTTCTTCTTGCATTCCTCCCTCACCCACCATCATTCTTTCCCTATGTTTCCTTTTCTTCATTGTCTCCCACTTTCAGTCTCTCTCTCTCGCTCTCTCTCTCTCTCTCTCTCTGTCCCCATCCCTCTCTCCATCTCTCTCTCCTCCTCCTTCTCTCCTCTCCTCTCCTCTCCGCAGCCTGAGACTCTTTTGTTGTGTGTTGTCGGTTTGTTCTGAGCAGAAGTCTTGACCTTGTCTGGTCTTGGCACACAGTCTGACCTCTGACTCACACTCTTACTCACTGCTGGACACTCACTCACTTTAAGAGTGTGTGTGTGTGTGTGTGTGTGTAGTGTCTGTCTTTGTGTGTGTGTGACTGTACAGTTTGTGTCCTTGTGTGTGTGTGTAGCTCTGTTAGAACAATGACACAATGTACACTCAGCTATTTGAGCTACAATGCCCCGATTCTGACACTTTCTCCACAAAGCGCTGTACACATTTTTGCAGTGTGTTACCCACAATCCACCTGGGCAGTTTTTGACACAACACGGGTGAGATCAGGTAAAAAACAAAGAAACAGTATGTGGAAATCCAAAAAACAAGAAGAAACTGTCAGAGTTAGAGCTCTGTTTGCCCCTGGACAAAATTCAATAAGAAAATAACACGTGTACGTGCGTGCGTGCGTGCGTTCGTGCGTGCATGCGTGTGTGTGTGTTGTGATGTGAAAACGTGCAAGAAAAACACACAAAAGCTTCAAGCAGGAACCAGCCCAGTCCAGTAAAACCCAACCTATCTGAGTCTTCCCAGCCTCGGTAATCCTCCCCGGCTTATTTGTCTGCATTAGGGTGGGTTAGTGTCGAGCCCGAGCTGAAACGTAAACCCACCCAAACCTGCCTCTGCCCCACCGCAGCAGCCACAGGGGACGGGTGGGGTAAAACTGAGGGGGGAAGAAGGCCAACTAGCACAAACCACATGGAAGAAACGAAACTGAAGCCATAAAACCAACCGACCGACGTTAACCACCGAAGAACAGCAGCAGACGAGCTCAACAGCTTTTCAATGAATGAATTTAATAGTTTGATGAAGAACAATAACAAAAATACTGCAGTGAAGACTTGAACTGATGCATTCAATCCAGCATTCGTCATGTAAAATGTGGAAATGATGGCTTGAGTCAAACACATTTAAAACACAGGGAGTTTTTGAAGATATTCGTCACAATATGAGTCACCTAATATGGAACAGCAGGACTGAAGGGAACAAAAGTGCCAAGTGTGACGACGAAGAACCCAAACTGCGCTAAATGACCCCTCTGGTAACGTCATCAACCACACACACGCGAGCGCGGAGTGCGTCGAGCTCGTAGAGCCAAATTCTCCCCAAGCCACGAGAGGGAGAGGGGCTGAGGTTAAGTTACATTCAAGGAACCGCTGTTCTGAAAACCAACATAACCCCTCACACCTGGTCTCCTCAGGTCTGATGAACCCTTATCACCCCATCTTTTTAGGCGTGTGAACCTGCGATGCTGACTCATTAACCGTTGTTCTATAGTTGACCAAATAAAAGGAAACTCTCTACAGCCATGTTAGCAGCCCTGTGAGGCTGTACTTATGGATAGCAGATGCCCACAGTTACAATACAAACATCGTTGAAATCATGAGGATGCATCTTCTAGGAGTTTTCATGGCAATCCATCCAATAGTTGATGGGTCTGAGCAGCAAACTGTCCACAGAGCCATGCTGCTAACATGGCTAACACATAATAATTTGAGAATAGTCCAGAAAAACAAGCACATGTTTATTTCTTTTCTATCTTGCTAATCATAACATGACGACTGAGATTCGTTTTGCAACCCTATGGGGCCACTTCCCTCTTTGAAAAGATGTTACGTTGCTAGGCTGTCTCATTTGCGAGCTTGAGCCACTACCAGCCCAGGCCTGTGTGCTCACCACAGCAGCCACAGGGAGGGTTTCATTCAGAGAACACCCTTCTGGGAAACCAAGTGAACCAGGCCCTTCTGTAAGCCTGCTGGATAAATATCGCATACCCTGCCCTTCTGCTGGAGTAACAGCCATGAAAAAAAACAGACGCCTGTCAACTCGAAGTTTTCTGAAGTACAAGAGTGGACGTTTTTACAGTTCAAGCAAAATAAAAGTGAAACGGTTTGCAGTTAATGGCCTCTCCTCTGAGCGTCATGGAGGAAGGAAGCCAGGAGGAGTTGAAGAGTTGAGAAGGGAAAAAGGAAGCGTGGGGAGGAGGAGAGATTAAATAAGACAGAAAGGAGGCAGGGAAAAGGGAAGGCCTATCCTGCCTGAACCGCAGTATCCTCTCAGAACACAGTGTACAGCACAGGCTGGAGATCAGTGTGTGCAGGCAGTCTGCATTACCAGCACCAGTCTGATGTTATTACAACAGTAATCCACTTGTCAAAACAATATCAGCCCGGCGTCTGCAGCGCCCTTATTCCTTCAGCAGCCTGAATAATTTGCATTGCAAGCCAGCCGTCCCGACGCTTTTTTTCCTGCTGTGGCGAGGAGAGAGGCCATCGAGTTTATTCAAATCATGTGAAAGTGACCGTTCAGAGCAGACCATTACGCTGCAGCTCTTTCAAACATCTACACACGACCATTTACTCAAAGTACTTCACCGAACAAAACACGACACAGCTTTAACCTGAAAAACAAACATTGCATTTGGTTGCAGGGTACTTTTTACTTATGGTAAAAGTTGCTAATAGAGACGTGACAGCAGACCTCAGCAGACTGCCTTTCACTATGAAAAATACTACACACACACACACACACGCACACACACACACACAGCAGCAGCAGATTGTCCCAACGTCCTTTCAAAAAGCCATACACTAAAAGAGAGTGTAAACAGCATGGAGAGAGAGAGTGCACACACGCACGCACGCACGCACACACAGTGACCCAATGAAGGCCCTTTGACCTCTGTATCTGTGTGTGTGTGAGGCCGATGGGAGGTCAGACAGTTGAGCTGACCTGCCAGTGAAAAGGAGCTGAGAGACAGACAGACAGACAGACAGACAGACAGACAGACAGACAGACAGACAGACAGACAGACAGACAGACAGCACAACACTGAAGACACATTCAAACATGTGAGGGATCATTAACTACATGAACACTGAAATTCCTATTGTATGAAGTCATTGGGGTCGTTCTTTGGTATTTTACTGCAGATGTTTTTCAGTGGAACTACTTTCTCGCAAAGAAGTAGTCCCTCTGAAAACTGCTGACAGTGAATTATCCACATTAACCAGGACACACGTCTCCGGAAAGAGATGTCATTGTTAAACTTTTTTTTTTTTCAATGCTGTCTGCATTAAGAAACTCAATTCTAAGCACCTCCATTATTGGGGCGGCAGCAGAGGTTTTAAAGCCTGGACAAATAAAAGTAAATCTGCACAGACAGATAGGACGAGAGAGATTAATATGTTTTTCTTTTATTAATACCAACCCATTCAAAACAAGCGTGTGAGTGTGTGAGAGTGACAGGTTAACTCTCATCTCAAAGCACAGGAACTATCTGTCTCGATCGACTGTTTCCTGCTAGCACGCTCAGTTAATGCTGGGGGAAACTCACTTGTGTGACTAATGAGGGTGTATAGCTTACCCTGTTTGGCCTTGAAATGAAGATCAGGCTAATGGCTATCTATAGAGACTGCACATACTCAGCTGGGGCCTCTAACATTGTTATTGCTCAATAAACTCAACATTTGAGCTCAGATGACCTTAGACGCTTCCGTGAGAAAACCAGGCCAGGCTGGTTTAGTTCGTACAAAAGGGGCAGTCTTTTGTCCAAAACCACGACGGTGTATTCCATGATTCAGGTTTGACAGCAGATGTATGCTGACAGTGGAGGCTGAGCGTGCAGGCAACGGCTCGCTAGCTGCTTGCTAATTTGGAGGAGGAGGAGGAAAGCTGCTCCCACCAGCACAGGAAATGCCTTTTCTCTCTCAGACTACAGAGATGGCGCTTCAGATGTTCTAATCCTATCTCACAGCCGAGCAGCAGCAGCAGTATGGTCCCAGTGCTAAAGCAGCAGTTTAAGGAAGCGCTGCAACAGGCGGACCAGTCAGTAAAAAAAAAAAAAAAAAAAAAAAAAAGACACAGGCTGGCCGGGTGCTGACAGGACAGCAGAAGACAGGCGCAAATGACAGCAAATTCTCCGTCAGAAATGACTGGGATTTGCAATTTTCCCACGAAAAAACAAATAGCTTGGCAAAACGTGGAGGCAGAGATTGAGGTGTTTTTTTGTATTTTACCTAGCCGAGCTGAGCTCAACAAACCCTCCAGCTGACTTATTTCCTCTGCAGTTTCCTGTTTCCTGCTGCACTATAGAGCTACATCTCAGTCATGTAAAAAAGACCATTCTCAGAGTCACACCTGGCAATCAAAAACTGCACTTTACTGTGAAATGCAAGCGCTTCCTCCATGACTGATAGAGGAAGTGCTGCAAGTACTGTGTAATTACGCTGGTCCCCGAGTCCCAGGCACTCACACTGTGAGTTTACCACCACGTATATCCGTCAACTATAAACCCGGCCGTGTTGTAATAAATGTAGAAAGTAAAAAAGAGAGACCAAAATAAAGGACGCTTTCTTCGCTCCAACTTGCTCGTCCTTCTCCTCCTGCCCGAAGAGCTCCAACCCAGCTAGAGGCCTGCTGAGTTCACAGCCTGCTGCCCACCACACAGGGCCCACACACACATACACACACACACACACACACACACACACACACACACACACACACACACAGAGTACTCCTTCGGCACACACAGACGCACACAGCCCTGTCTGCTGCCACTGCCGTTGCTATGGCAACCCTTGGGCACGGTGCCGTGATCAACAAGGCCTGGAGCTGCTGGGGCGCCATGGCAGCGACCTGGCTGGCACACACACATACACACACACACATACGTGTGCGCACACACTTGCGGTGGCACAAGAGAGATATAGAAGGAGACAAGGAGGGAGAGGAAGTGAATGTGCGCACGCACGCACGCACGCACGCAGGCACGCACGCACACACGCACACACACACACAAAAAGACTGGCACAGTTAGAGGGAAGGAGAGAGAGAGAGAGTTCAGTAATGAAGGGACAGAAAGAGTTAGGGGAGATGGTGGGAGAGCAAATGAGGCACACACACACACACACACACACACACACACACACACACACACACACACACACACACACACACACACACACACACACACACACACACACACACACACACACACCTCTACCTCCCTTGGGAGACGTGCACTGTAACGTCTAGACGGCTGGTATCAGCCTGGCAGCAACAGTCTTTCTCAACCGCTGTTTGTGTGTGTGTGTGTGTGTGTGTGTGTGTGTGTGTGTGTGTGTGTGTGTGTGTGCGTGTGTATGTGACACAGCATGTAGTAGATATCAGCCTAGTTACAGCCTCCCCTCCTCTACTAGAGTCAGTCAGTCTCTCCATGGAAATAAATGAACTAGTTTAGTGCTGCTTAACCCTGAGGAGAGGGGGCCTGTTTGCATGCATGTTTGTGTGCATGTGTGTGTGTGCAGTAGAGCCCGACTGATACAGGATACAGGATACAGGGGCCGATGCCGCTCCAACGGTTATCAAACACATGTGACAAAGACATGTAATGAAGGCAGGATATGTTACAGCTTAATAAACATCAAAATGACATCAGCGCACTGAGACAGTAAACTAGATAAAAAGTTTTCACATCCGTGCACCAACATATATCGGTCAGGCTCTAGTGTGTCAGACACTAAGACCATTAGACAGGTATCTCAGGGTCAGGAAAGAGAAGGAGCACAGGAGGAGAGACTGATAAAAGAGGGAAGAGGAGACGCAGAGTGAGAAAGAGGGAGAGAGACACTGACGCAGACAGAAAGAGAAAGATGCCAGACGTGCTGTGGGGACTCGGGGCAACAAGAGAACAAACAATTACAGCTCTGTCTCTTCCCTCCACTTGTCCTCCTCACTGTCTGTCTGTCTGTCTGTCTGTCTGTCTGTCAGACAGTCAGACAGCACAGGCTCAGCTCAGCCTGCCTAATCTTCACCACGGAGACTGGATGGGATTAAAAAACAGGACTCACACATGGGGACTATTTCTACCTGTGCATCTGTGTCATGTGAAATGCATGTGAAAAACAAGCATCAGGGTAATCGTGTTTTTTTAGAACTGGGGTCATATTTTTGAAAGGTTTTGGGGAACATTTCTACTTTAACAGTTCTGTCTAAAGTAGCTGAGTAAGTCTGATCTGACAAAAAGCACAGGTGGAGTGACAATCAGCTGGTTTAGTTGAGTTATCTAAACTTTATTTACAGGTGAAACAGAAAGTTTTCCTTCCAGCTACGACGACTACTGCAGGTCAAAGTTGAACCAGGAAGTCTTTGGCATATCCAAAGTAAAGTTGACTATCCTGCTGCTGACTAAACGTCAATGGTTGGAATCATCAGTGGAGAAACCTCGGACCTCATTTGGGCAGCAGAATCTGTGTAACAGCATTACATGTTATACATTTTTAGAAACTTAGTCTAACCTGTAAAATTGGAAAATTCTGAATTGAGCTCTGCCGATCAAAGCAGACAGAGAAAATGCTGAAACATCTAGTGGAGCATGGTCATGGCGTGGTTTCCACATTGAAGACATTGAAGAGCTAAGTATGTTTTGTTCTGAAAAATACATTCCTGGCCTTTTGAATTCAATTTTAATTCAAAACCTCAGACGTTCTTGTACCTGGGAACGAGAGTCCACTTTCTAAATCTGTCTGGTATTAACATCAGGTATCAATGGTATTTCAATCGTTTTGATTTTCATCCAGGAAATACAACATATGTGAAGTATGAAATATCTCTCTGAGTGGTACAAAATGATCAAGGAGCTATGGTCGTGACGGTACCAGAATTTGAAAACAGAAAAAGTCAGTGAACACATGCTGAGCTGCAGCGTTCTTATGTCACCTTATTTTAGTGTTTACTCACAAATGACTAAACCGACAAACTAACCCCTCTCCCTTTCTTCTAAAATCAGCAGTATGTGTGAGCGAGAGTCTTCTGCATAATACAGATAACGTCTCTCTCTCTCTGATTGTCACTGCAGGGAACAGGAGACTGATGGGAGATTGTCCACTAGTTAATTGATTGCAGATGATGTTGTTCTGATTGCAGATCTTTTTTTATTATAAATTCAGTACTTTAGATACTATCAAATGTGTAATTAACAGAGATCGTATCATTTTGAACACGCGGTATTGAAAAAGTATCAAAACTTAGACTAGCTAAGGACTAATGCAACAGTTTGTGTTGTGTTCAGAGAGGTGTTGAATTGACTGTATGGTCAGTTCGGAGGCGTCTGTCTCAGTGTAGTATCAGTATATTTTGAGAGATCACTGGGGGGATCGTTTAGCTCTGACAGACAATCAGGGATGTGGTGATAGTCCCGCTTGTTGCTGACACACTTTTCCTTTATAGTTGGACTTGCTGTGTCTGTCACGTCTTTCACACTCGTGGTGACTCATCATGTAAATGTTAGCGTCACCGCTAGATGTTTTCCCCACATTTTCTCCCAAAGTGGACTGAGTTTGATTATTGCTGAGGTAGGCCATAATGATGAGACCCCGAGTGCTGAGCCAGCAATAAATCCCCACGTTTGGTTCCTGAAAAGGACTAATGTAGCCATATCATCTCCATATGCATGAATAGAACATGAACAAAGAGAGGAAAAACGCAGGGCTCTGTGATAACACATCATGAATATTACAATATAGTCTAATATTATCAATATTCCAACACTGTAAAATTCATGAACAGCAGTAAAGCGGAGAGCGGGATCGCTGTTAAAGTATTCATCCACTTGGTGGGATGGAAGGACACACGGCTGGCTCAACATGTCACAGACACACACACTCTCTCCCCTGCAGTCTCTCAGGTGTGTGTGTGTGTGTGTGTGTGTACATTATCAGAGCCAGACAGACAGGATAGCGTCTAGACACCCCATCCCCCCACGACCCCTCAAGCTCCCCCGCATGCCATAAAAGCAGACTGACTACACACTCTCTGATGATTGAACCAGACTGAGAGGTCAGACTAATGTCAGGGTTAAAGTGAGTGTGTGCATGTGTGTGTGTGTGTACATGTAAGGGGTGTTGACCGGGGTCAGCCGGGGTCAGTGTGTCAGTGGATATGTATGTGAGAGTGTGTGTGTGTGTGTGTGAGGTGCATTTCATATGATTAGAGCTCAGTCTGTTGTAGCATGTTGCTCAAAGCTTCAACAGGGTTAGACCAGAAATGCCTGCATGTCTGTGTGTGTGTGTGTGTGCTAGCTGGATGTCTATTTAAGTGGTGATTCTACTTAATGGAAATGTAGAATCCTTTAATGTGAGAAGTATGTGCAGAGAAAAGAAGAAGCAGTAGCTTTCCACTTGAGAGCATCTTTCTGCCTGTCCAGTTGCTTGATGATGATAATTAAAACTACATTCTAAAAGGACACTGGGCTGTCCGGACCACAGTTTTTAAGAATACTGATAACAAATGACCCAAAGATGATGGAAAGACTGTGACGATGACAGTGAAGGGTAGTGCAGGGAGGCACGGTGCATGGTGGTGGGAAAGGAAACCAGACAGTGTTGTCCGACAGGCCGTAATAACCCGGAGCAGATCGCCGTGGTGCGAGGGGCGTGCAGTAATGTGTTGTAACCCGGAAGCGGCAGCTTTGACAGTGACTGGCAACGACGGGTTTCATTAGCCTCATCTCAAACATACGGGCAATCGTCGTCATCATTATCGTCCTCTTCAACAACAACAACAACAACAACAACAGTCAGAGGAGACAGACACACGGTGGAGGGCTGTTGTGACAGCATCAGGGGGAGGATATTAGCCAAACAGGACGCACACAAGCACAAACGCAACCAAAGGGCAAACTGGTAAATGAAGACCAACAGGCAGACAGATGGATACTAATATTATTGTTCTACTGATACACAGATCACATCTGCAGACCAATAACAGGCTTAAAGGATGAGTCAGGAGATATTCTAGATTTTTCCTGTTGACAACACGCCATGAAAAGAACAAAACCAACGACAAATGTATCCACTAACAAGGAGATAGAGTGTGTGTGTGTGTGTGTGTGTGTGTGTGTGTGTATCACAGCCTGATAGATCGTCTTCCTCTGTGCCATAGAGCTCTATTTTTGTTGCCCAAAAACTACTAAAACACATCAGAAAGAGAGCCACACTGTTGCACTGGGTGCACATGTTCCTTCATTACCAACATTACCATGAACACACACACTCTGTTTAGTCTCAATCACACACACACACAGTCCTGCTGTTGACAATACTTAGTAGAGCCCAAAGTGTGTATTTAGCCACTGATAATAGTACCCAGCATACGCACCATTTCCTCCTGTTTGAGTAACGTTTGCTAAAAAACTACAATGCCCAGCTGTCTAAGCTGTCTTTAAAAATGTAACTACACATTTGTGGGGTTCAGGAAGGAAGAAGAACATAACCAAGGAAATCTTTAATTTAATATGATGTTGGTAATGAATAACTATTTTAGAATAGATAGAAAACAAAACACAAAGACAACATCAATGGAGACTGCATGTGCACACACACACACACCTTCTCACCCTGCTGACTCCTATCAGCCAAAGAAAACTCAGCCAGCCATCCAGACACACAGATCTTTGTCTATCATAAAAATGATTCTGCAATGTTCATTTCTGTACGGGTCAACATCACAGGCTGGCTGCTGCTGAAGGCAGAAAAAAGGTAAAATCATGCTGAGGTCTGGTTGAATGGAACAAGGGAGAAAATGAGAGAAGAAAAAAAAAGAAGATAAAGAAGGAAGACGTGTATAGCTGCCAGAGTGGCACGGAGGGAAAGAGAGGAAAGCAGAAGGGTAAAGAGAATTCAGCTCAGGTTGAAGAAACACAGAGAGAGAGAGAGTGAGAGAGATTGGACACGGAGGAGACAGGAACAAAGATAAGAGCGGGTAAAGGACAGACGGGGGAAACAAGTCAGCAGAGGAGGAGATAGAGGTGCGGGGAGAATGTGGTAAAGGCAGACAGATGTTAAAGGCAGACAAATAACAAAGCGTGGCATCTTGTGTCTCATCTCTGAGACTAAACAACAAAACAGCGGAGCGGAGGATAAAAAAAAAAGAAAGAACAAAACAGAAGAGATGAGAGAGGGGAGGAGGAGGAGGAAGAAACGAGTGGGCTTCTGTCTGTCTGTCTGTCTGTCTGTCTGTTTCCTGGCACATGTTCATTTGATAGAACAGGCAACCAACCCCCCCTCCTTCTCCATCTCATCTCCCTTTCCAACCACCACACACCTCACTCCCACAGGAGAGGTGATTTTTACCGCGCAACTCTAAAGTGGGTTTTCAACATCAGTAAGGGGTAGCAGACACCTCCCAGATGTAGGCTGCGTGCTGCATATGTGCTGCAAAGTCTCTGTGGCTGTTGTGATCAGCCAAACAGAGACAGCGGGGGAGACCGTGGGCGGAACACACCGAGCTCTGGGAAACATGGGACACATCCAGACTGGAGCTGCTCGGTCTGTTGAGGTTACGCAGACGTACTGGGCTCATGCTGCATATGTCAGCTTCACCCACCTCCAGAGTGTGTTATAGGGTGTGTAAGAGTTTTTTTTTTGGGGGGGGGCGGGGTCTGACTCTAATAAACTCTTTACTTGAACACTTGAAGATATTAATGTGCTGTTGTGACAGCCTCCACTGTTCTGGTTTCAGGTTTTCTACCAGATGTTTGAACCTGAGGGGACGCCAGAGCACCAGTGATGTTGGGAGATAGGTCAGAGTTCCAGTTCATCCCAGAGGTGCTGGATGATGTTTGAGGTCAGGTTTCTGTGCCTGCCGGTCAGGTTCTTCCACCCCAAACTAGGTGGAAAACCATTTATTTACATACTTAGTGCACAAAAACTGATTTGCCCGATAAATCAATCATCACAATGGATGTTTAATTGATGTTGGCAGGTAATTTGATAAGCAAATCGTTTGAGCAGAGCTGCAAAAATGAGATAGAAAGCTAGGCACATATTCCTGGAATGGACTAATCATTCCAGTCAAGTCTAAACCAACAGCTACAGACTACAGATGCACAATGCATGACTGTAACTGTCATCAAAACCTATAATGGTTGCATCCCTAAAGTAGACAGAGATGTCCACATAGTTTTGGCCACATAATGTATGTAGACAGGATGTTTGATGGAGAGTTTTAGTGCCTGATGTTTCAAATGTTTTCAAACGCACATTCATGAATCTATTAGTCAATCAGTTTTGAGCGCTATTACTATCAGTTATTGATCAAGCCCGTATCATGTAATCTTCTACATTTTGCTGCTTTTCTGTTAAATATATCTTCTTCTATCTGGGAATTGAAAACCTTCAGGTTTCAAACACCGTGGTGATGTCACCCAGAGCTATGGTAAATTATAATGGATGTTTTTTCACTATTACTTCACTATTGCCTCCTGTTTTTAAGACTGATGGATTCATCAAAAATACTCAGAAGCAACAGTAGCTGCAGGTCTGTTTCATATCTCGACAAACAAATTCAGAAGTAAAAAAAAACAAACAAACAAAAAAAAACATAGCTAAAACAGAAAATGAGGAAAAGAGGAGCTCTGTGTCTCAAAAAAAAAAAACACCACCACAAGACAAATGGTCTCCTCCTCTGGTGTGTAATTACACCCCGTCTGTTTGTAATAACTCAGTTTAATCTGCTCGTCTTTTTTTGTTTTTTGTTTTTTCATCATAACTAGTTTCCATTTTGGAAAAAGATGGCTCCTCAACAGCAGCATATGCTTGCGTGGCGTTTTATTCTGCTATGACTCACTGTCACACTCACTGTCTCTGCACTGAGATGGACTGTCTCTGTCTCTCTATTTTAGTCTGTGTTTCTCTCCTTTCCCTCTCATTATGTCTCCTCCTCTACTCTTTTTTGTCACACTCCTCTCACTCTCTTCTCTCTCATCTGTTTCAGTCTCATTTTTAATCCATCCATCCTTTTTTTCCTTCATCATGTATTGCTCTCCTCCTCCTCTTCTGTCTCTTTCAGCCTCCTCTCTGGATTCCACCTCTTCTCTCTCACTTCACTACGCGTACACTTTTGTCATCCTTCCTGCCTCCCTCTCTCTTATCCCACCTCCTCTCTGTCTCCTACCTTCCCTCCCACTTTTTCTTCCTCCTCTCCCACTCCCTCCGACTCTCAGATGAAGGGGTGTAAACATGTCTTCCACATGCGGTCTCATTGTGCCGAGCCAACAGAGCAAAACAACCACGCTTAAGTTGCTCAATAGGCTTCACCAGATGACTAGCGCCTCCTCCCCTTCTCCGCTCTCCGCCCCCCTTCGGGTTGAGATGCTTAACAACCATGAAGCAATGCCTGGCAGGCAGGATTAGGCAGGAGAGAGAGAGAGAGACAGAGACAGAAAAAAGAGGAAGGAAGAGAGAGACCAAAAAGAAAGATAAAGACAGTGAAAGTGAGACGGGGATAAAGAGAAGCGAGAGACTAAGAGGGAAGCAATGTCAGTGCGAGGGGGTGTGTAGTTGTGCGTGTATGTGAGGAGAAAAATGCAAGATAAAGGGAAGTACGTGTGGGGGGGAGGAGGAGGAGGAGGAGGAGGAGGGGGGAGAAAAAAAAAAAGTCCTATCAAAAAACTTTTTTTTTTCCCCTCACTGGAACACTTGGCCGTGACCGCAGGCTGAACTTCGGTGCGGTGCTGAGCAACAGCTGCCGACAACAGAGGAAAGTACAAAAAAAAAAAGAGAAGATGCTGAAGAAGAAGAAGAAGCAAGCAGGCGATGTGCAGGGTGGGAGGGTGGGGGTGAGGAGAGCTCTTCTCTAATAATGGTGGTGGTGGTTTGGAGATGGCTAGGATGTTTTAGGCTTGCTGAGGGAGGGACAGAGGTATAAATAGACCTTGGGCGGTGCGGGTGGAGGGGGACTAAAGGGGTTCAAACAGAGGGGAGGATAGTTAAGTGCCGAGAGCCGCTCGTGTCTTCGCGAGACGAAGTAAAAACTCAAGTCCTCTGGGCAAAAGACCAGATGCTGCAGTTACACAGCGTCTCCAGAACTCTGCAACTGATGGCTTCCCTCGACTGGCAGTGCGGCAGAGAGGACGACCATTTAAAGGGCGGGTTCGTCTAGTGCAGGGGTCAGCAGTTAGGTTCAACCATGGAGCTTTTTTTTAAGCATTGTTCAAAAGTGAACCAACACAGTTGTACAGGTGTGGTGAAGATGCAGCCCTATATGAGTACTGATTCGTTTCTTTTAAGAATAAAACAGACACGAACATCATTTTTCCCATCAGGCAGTGAGTGAGGGTAAACTCATTTAGCAATTAGCAAAAAATAACTCATATTAGGGCTAAAACAACATTTTCCTTACCTTATTACAATCATATACTTGAGACAAGCATCAAATCCTCACATCTGTTTGCTGTGACTAAACCTATTCTTCCACTTGCAGATTAATCTGTTGTCGAATTTTTTGTGCTTGAATGAAAATACTGTTGTCAAATCATACTGATGTCTACACTGCTACCTATTTGTATTTATATTGTTACAAGGTCATTTTTACCACACAAGCCTGTAATGACATAAGGATTAATAAGAAACTACAGCAATAGTAACAGTAACAGCATATTAGCTGAGATTCAACAATCAGCTGCTTCACAAAAACACTGTTTTCTTATATCACACCACTGTGGTTCAGTTTTGGTTAGACTTTCTATACTCCATATGCAATCTTTCTTTGCTCTTCCTCACACCAGGACCTGATGGGTCTCTGAACCTCACTGTGGTCTGCTCAGAGGAGACCACCAAAGAAAGGCTGAGAAAGAATGATGCACCAGCACCTGCCTGTCCTTAAGATATCTGGTTAGCATACTGCTAACCGAGAGTTCACAGGGTTAGTTAGTGTATGCAGCACACGCAAAGTTTGTCAGCTGACTTTAAAAGGAGAGACGAAACAAGTTAACAGCAAGCTGTTAACACTGAACAAAGGACAATAGGAGTGACCCGGTTTCCTCTGATGTGCCTCTATTAGCGGACAGCGCACAGCAAAGACTTTTCACACAGCCAAAACTTTCCACAGCAGCTAAGCAGTACACACATGCAGCTCTCTTCCTTTACTGACTGGTATTTCATTTTTAAACAGAGTTCGATTGCCTGCAACACATTTCAGAATAAAGGACGGGATCAACAAAAAACTGAAATAAAGTTGTTAAATGCTCATCTGTTCAGAACATCCCACAGGTAAACAGGTTCCTTGGTAACAGGTGATAGAGTCACAACCGGAATTGAAACAGGCGTCCTCGAAAGGCTCAGCGTTTCACAAGCAATCTATAATATCATTCAAAGATTCAGAGAATCCAGAGAAGTCTGCATGGCAGGGACAAAGCTGAACACACTGACATTGAACAGCTGTGAACTGCAATACCATCACATTGCATTCCACTGACATTTCTGTATAAAGGACATTACTACAAGGGCTCAGAACACTTCAGAAAACTGATGCAAGGGGCAGTCTTTAGCTCGGTTGGTAGAGCAGCCGCCCCGTGTACAAAGGCTCAGTCCTTGCTGTGGGAGCCCAGGGTTCGAGTCCGGCCTGTGGCTCTTTCCCGCATGTCATTCCCCATCTCTCTCTCTCCCCACATTTCCTGTTACTCTTCAGCTGTCTCTATCAGAATAAAGCTTGAAAAGGCAAAAAAAAAAAAAAAAGAAAGAAAACTGATGCAAGTAAACACAGTTTGCTGCTGCAACTACAACTACGAGTTAAAACTCTACTATGATATCAACAAGATCCAGAAATAGGCTTTAATATTAAATGAAGTTATTATTTATTATTATCTTGAATAATATTTTGACAGCCAAAATGAATTGACTGCACAGGCATAGTTTGGTGCCCCTTTAAACCAGTTTAATCCTCAACACTTTAGACAAAGAATAGCATCAAATCCTCTCAGTGGAGAAGCTGGGACTAGGGAACGTATGATGCTGCCTGAAAAATTACTCACAACAATTAACCTAGTCTGCCACACAAAACTGTTTCTGCCTTCTCAGCCAGCGAAAGGTCAATGAGTTTTCAAGTTTGGTTATTTGCAAGTTTTGCTAATGAAAATGAAAAAAAAGCATGTGAAAAGATCTGAAAAGCACATTAAATTCTTGATTTTGTTATTGAACTCCAACCCTCCAGGAAAATGAAAGATTTTTTTTTCTTTAAAGATTAGTTTTCTTTGAGCATTTCATGCTTTTAGTGCACGCCAACACTGAAGAGGCAGACAGGGAATGGGGGACAGAAAGAGAGAGGGGTATGACATGCAACAAAGCTGAAACTGAACTGGTGGCTATTTGGCATGTGCTGTAAACATTTGGCTACAGAGATGCTCCAAATTGTACATGTGAGGGAAGTGTTTCTCTGGGTGAACTGACTGAGATTCTTTTTGTTGTTTCTCTTCAATCAAACTGTCGTAATAAAGATGTCTTCTGCGTGTGTTTTATGTGTGGCTCTGCTGATAAGAGAATAGGAGGTCATGTCCATGATATTAAATGAACCGTTTCTCTGATTGTTTGTTTGTTTGTTTCGTGAAATCTTCATGAAATTCTTCACAGAGCGGAACAACACAGAGTTGACATCTCATTCCTTGTCTTTTTTTCCTCCATGTCTGATTTCTTTCATGCCTTCTCTCTCACTCTTCCTTCACACCCACACCACCCTCTTCCTTCCTTCTCTCTTGTAGAAGTACCACTCGGGGAGTTCAGCTCACGGCGAATATTGTGGAATGAAAAGAAGCTCCTGATCCGACAAAGTAAAACTCTCTCTGAGCGACACAAAGACCGAGTGTAAGATATCAACAACTTAGCAACACCAGCAGACAGACACTTTTTTAAAATCTCTGTAGTAATCTTTTCAGTACTTCTTGTGCTGGTGTTTGTGGCTTTCTCTTCTTTTCAGAGGGCAGAAGTCATGTCGAGATCACGGTGAGTATCCACTGAGCACAATTCACTGGACAGGAAGAAATGTTTTTAAGTCACGACTTTTTACAAATTGGGGGAAGAAAAAAGAAAAGAAAAAAAAAAAAGCAGAATTAGACAATATTGGACTGAGGCTGATCCACTGCCATTCAACACTGCATGGAGCTGCAGTCTGACTCTGTGTGTGTGTGCTTCTGCAGACAAAAAACAGCTGAGAGGGCATGTCTGTCTCCGTTTAGGGCTCTCACACACACACACACACACACACACACACACACACACACACACACACACACACACACACACACACACACACACACACACACACACACACACACACACACACACACACAGAGCGCTCTGGCTCCTAGACATTCAGCCAGACTAGCAGACATCCAATGCAGCAACAGTCACATATTAACTGAGTGAAAGCAATTTGGCTCTTGAAATGGGACTCCTGAACAGTCCCACCCGCCTACACTCTCTCTCTCTCTCTCTCTCTCTCACACACACACACTCACACACACACACACGCACACACACACACACACACACACACACACACACACACACACACACGCTCACACTCACACACTCACACACACACTCACACACACACTCACACACACTCACACACACACTCACACACACACTCACACACACACTCACACACACACTCACACACACACACACAATTCATCATGGGAGAGCAAGTTTCTTATGAGGAACTATAAACTCTTCCCATTAAGATTCCCGTCTCATGAAAATATAATTGGTGTAAATGAGCAGCCCGGGGTGCAGCGTAACTGCTGGAGGACTAATTGTTTATGGAAATAATCATTATCACAATTGCAAAAGTACAGAATTTGACAATTTTAGACATTAGAGAGTGTAACTTTTGAGGGATTTCTAGTTTATGGATTCAAATGTGACAGCAGGAACGGCTCTTTTTTATGAATCCTAACCTGGCGCAGACCTCGGTGTAGGTGATCCACTAGGTTAATCTGGCCGACAGATGGGGCAGGCTGGTGGGTAAGCGGGGGCCGTGTATTGCGATAGTGCTGGGACGGCACTGGGCTGGGCCAAGCCGGATGCTGTGACTATGACCTATATTAATAATTCACACGCAGGATCTCCATGCTGTACAGAGCAGGAGCCCTAATCATCATTAGCAACGCTAGCCAGGAGCCACGTTAGCTTCCAGCAGAATGCCAAGCGTGAAGATAAGAGACAGAAGATGGATAGAAAAGTATGCCATCCCTGTTCTCTATTTCCACGTGCGGAAATTCAAACTAAAAATACCTCCTTAAATGGAATAAAAGACTGTGTGTGGGGGTCAAAAAGTGGGAAAGTTGAACACAAATGGCCACTTTAAATCTGAGTCAAATGCTTTCAGTTAGCCTACATGATACATTTGTCTCTTCAGCTTTCTCTTACTCCACATTATCTGCTATTTCCATGACAACTAGTCTCTGAACACTAAGTACATATTTCCACGTTATTTAAAGCTTAACAGGAGCATTCCTTAATTTAACACAGAACAGCGTTCAAAGAGTAAAACTCAAGCACCTTTTAAGCACTTAAAGGTACCTAAGAGGTCAAGGTACCTACAGCAAAAACTTCCAGACTCTCAAAGCCTTTATATCAAATATAATTCATTATAAATGCAAATATGAAGTTCAATCAATGTATATGACTATTCATTTCATCAGCTGTTCATATTAACTTTGTATGTTTTGATCACGCTAATTTAATGCTCCATCATTTCCAGAGTCAGACATCAGCAGAGGACTTGCTATGAATGACGAGTGAACACAGCAGGAGATGACAAAAGTTTCATTTCTAATATTGAACGAGTTTTTGGTTTACATGAGTGATTGTGCAGATTAAAAAAACACAATACTAAAAAACACGACTCTGAAATACTTAGGTGAGATTATGGAGAGACCAAATTCACTAATATAGACTGGTTATATTGCATCATAGTAGCCTAGACAACATCTCGTGATCATGACTGTGGAGACCTGCGTGATAAAAAAAATAGCTCTGTTTGATCAAATCACATCAGATAATGGGGATGGCGTCACTTCAGTAGCCTGTCTGTGTCACTAAGTACCAAGCAGACCTACAAATATGAGTAAACAGTGCATTCATTGGGGACTATTTTCATGTGTGGATTAACAAACATTTTGTGCTGCAGTGAGTGTGTGCTCACTGACTTTTCCGATGTCATAACACCAGTTCATCTTACCGTTTCATGTCGGAAGGTACTCTTTACTTGCTAAAAACAAAAATGTGACCCACATGTCTGCAAAGTTTACAGCAGACAAAAACGCTAATTCATTTAGACAATAACGCTTAATAACTTAGCTGGCAAGACCATGCAAATCCAAAACGCTTTGCATAACAAACGTCAGATATGTCTGGGACTTCCAGTGAGTCTGCATGAAGGGAGGAGAGGAAAAGGAGACGGAGAGGAGACGGAGAGGAGACATAGAGGAGAGGAGAGGAGAGGAGAGGAGAGGAGAGGAGAAATGCTGTGTTATGGTTGGGGGTTGGGAGTCAAAGAGGGAGGCCAGACCAGACCAGACAGCCTCTATCTCCCTCTGACCCCCTGTCTGAGTCTGTGTGTGTGCGTGCAAGAGCGAGTGTCCCCTCTCCCCAGCCAGACAATAGAGCAGGCCCTGTGCCTGATTGGGGTTAGCTGGTGGCTGCCGGGGAGAGCAGAGGAGGAGGAGGAGGAGGAGAGGGAGGAGGGAGAGAAGTGGGGGTGGTAGGTATCAGACACCGCTGTCTGACTTGTGTGTCTGGACGGGAAGGGAGAGGGACCAAAAATCAGACAGGCGTCTGAATCACTGCTGAAGAGCACCAAGGAGCAGTGAGGGAGGAGAGGAGAGGAGGACAAGGAGAAGGATCTGGGCGACCAGAGGCTTCTCTTTCTGACTCCCACTCACATCCTACTACTTGACTCCAGGCTGGGAGGTTAAACTGTGTTAAAATGTAAAAAAAAAAAAAAAAAAAAAAATACCCCACAGACATCGCTGCAGAATGTTCAGTTACAAGAATCTACAGCTGTACAGTGCTGTCTCCCCTGCATCAGCAACATATATACAGTGAAGGAGAGCTGCGTTTAATCCTGCTGGTGCATGGCGTATAATGCATGGATGGGTTTTTCTGTTTTTATCTCTGTCTCCTTCTCTCTTGCACTGCCTCTAGTGTAATCCTTGTAATTTCCTGTGATAAGGTCAGATCCAGAGCAAGTCCTTGTTAGGGCGCAGCCAACGGACCCAGCTGGCATGGGCTGTGGAGTTAACCCCCCTCCTCCATTTGACAAGGCAGTACGAGGGGGTGCAACGCTGACAGTGAAGCTGACATGGTACAGGATAGTGTTTGTTTGGCTTACCTATGCAAAAAAAACTTATAACGTCAAGTTTAGACAGTCACCACTGAATATAGATGAAATGTTTCATGACTGGTTAAAGAAAAAAGTTCAAAAGTGCTGAGCTGAAAGTTTTTCTGCCCCAAAAACCAACTAAAGACTGTATAAATATAGACATATACATTAAAAATCAGCGGCCATTTTGCTAAAAAATGCCATAAAATGCAGCAGAATAGTGGACTAACACCCTGGCAGACAACCAGCTGCATATGGATAACAGTCCTCATGTATTGTGCAGTAACTGCCTCTCTGCTGCCACTAACTACCCCAAAAATGACACAATATTCAAAACTAAGACATCTATGGAATATTAAAAACCTCACACCACGTTGCTTTCTTCTTTTTTTTGCATCTCAAACTGAGGTGTTTTGGTTGTTGTTTTGGGGTTTTTTTTGCAGTGAGAGGCGTCTTAGCGGTGCTAGGCAACACGCAATCGCTTGTCAATCATTAAACATAACAGCAGTATATTCAGGCAATTAAAAACAGCAACAAGACGTACTTATCGGAGCTCGTTCAAGCATTCACATATAATCGGTGTCTATTCACAGATGGAAAACAACAACTTTTGGGTCATCACATTAAAAACAGTTGGGTTTTTTTTTTTTTTGGGACGCTTTTAAAAAATCAGAAACCAAAAATAAAAATACTGGACTAATGTTTGTGGAAAAAGCTCAAAATTTCCCTCAAAAAAGCTTCAAATCAAACTCAATTTTGACATCTGTCAAGTCTGACATGCAGGCCGCTTTGTCCAACAGACTGGTTAAAGCAGTAAGAAGTAATGAAGGTTCCCATCACTACCTGGATTTATCGCAGGACCAGAAGACGCATCTTAAAGTACGAACAAGGAATTCAGGTGCTACTGCTAGATTTTGATATGTGTTTCTGCATGACTTGTCTGATGTCTGTTAGTAATATGCACTTGTACATAATGTCTATATGTGGCCTGGAGACATTGTGCATTAAACTTTCTGTGTCTTGTGAGGTCCAGTTTAGCTCTGACAGACTTCACATGGCTTGGTGTGAACCCAAAGCACATATCTTACTATCGTGAAGTCAGAAAGGGTTAAAAGCCAGTCTGCTCCATCTTTAAAGAGTGATCCACTGATTTAAAAAGGATCAAAATCGACACAGCAGAACCAGAAATACCTCGTGCCTACATTACCGACAATGCAAGTCTCAGTGCTAGAAGTGGCAGAAGCAGAGACGAGGAGCCCTCCAGACATTTATCAGTCTTCTCACAGCTCCCTCTGGAGACACTAAAGGCTTAATAGACATTTTTCACAGAGGCAGACGTCCGCTGCGACACCTGCACACGCACTTTGATGTGGTGGAGTTCCCCTTTAATGACAGCAGGTGCTTATGAATAATGCTGTGACAAAAAAAAGAAAGAAAAAAACATCTGAGTTTTAATGTTTCCTCTTCATGTCTTACAGCTTCCATGACCTAACGGCAGAACCTGATCACGTTTCAACAAAGTCAAAGTTACTGTAGCGACGGAGGAGTCAGATGTGATGTGTTTATTCCTAACAGTAGGTGAGGGCAGGAAACTGCTGCTTTCTGCATCATTTCCTTCAAGTTCATTTATCATAGGTGATAACTAACAGACTAAATGTGTCTCAATGACTTCAATAGTGTACTAAAAACATGTGTCACACAGCTCGCAGCTATTTTCTCTCTCTCTGAAACATCAAAAGTCTTCCTTTGTATGCACATGAAACTTGTTGCCCACGTGTATTTTTCTTGCAGTAGGATTTTTAAATGCTACCTAGGCACTAAGGTCCTAACTGAACTGATCTAGCATAGGCCTCTAAACGGCCTGCACACCAGTGGCACCCCTTCGGAAACTTTACCACGTAAGCCTCTTCAAAATCCAAGGAAAATCCTGCAAACCACTTGAAGAGACATGTCATTATTCCACTGTCTGGGTGTTCCTGCGCACATAAACAAACGGATTACCCAAAAATCTGACAAACAGCGGGCCGCGCAGCGTTTCTCCTGGATTCTTTTCTCTCCTGTTTTGTTTCATACGATGCGCAGCAGCATTTGTAATTTCAAAGCAATAATTGCTGCTTTGTTTCATGTGAGGAAAGAGACGAGACATGCAGTGAGACTGGGTTCACAAAGGGTAATAAACATGCCAGCCGTTTCATTTGCCTGAATGCTGGGAAAAACAAATCTGCTACAAAGCAAAGAAAGACCAAAAAAAAAAGGAATGGTGTTCTTGTGTACTGTCTGTCAGTGTGTGTCTGGAGCGCTGCATCTTGATTGACTGTAATATGTCCCGTTCATGTCCACAGACCTGAAGTCATGAGACGTGCAGCAGACAGCGCCACTGATTCATTCACCGGGACTCTTTAGCATCTCAGACAGTCCAACTGTGTGTAAATAGATGTTGACCGAGACAGCAGACTACTAACCACCCCCCACCACAATCACATACACACACACACTTGACGGATGGCCTGTCTTCAAACACACTAGGACTACAAATCTGCCCTGGTCCCAAGGGCATTTTGGGAACTAAGGGAGGAGGTCTGGGGTGTGTGTGCATGGGGTTGGGGGTGCACAATCTAGACACAAAGGGAGTCCTAGCAGCAGCCAGAGACGAGGTTGTTAATGCCGCCGGGGGTTGGAGCGCAGAGCAATGAAGATGCTGCCGGGACAAGTGGAAGGACGTGGGGATTGACCTTTTCACCACTTTGGACTTCACCAGGAAGTCACTACCTGAACTTGACCTGCTGGGCTGAAGTGAGCCGAGTTGCTCCGGGGGCTGCATTTTCCACAGTGTTTGTAGCTTCAAGGTTTGTCAGTTTGATTCCAAAAACACAGGGTTGCACAGCCATAAGATAAGAATAAGGGGGGGGACAAAAAAAACAAACAAACAAAAAAGAAAACACTGAACGGTGGTCAAGCTAAGGCAGCTAAGGCAAAAAAAAAAAAAAAGGAAAAGTGAGAAGAAATCATACCAGACTAGCCATGACAAATCCAGCCCTGCTGTGCTAACATGATATAACATTGAGTTTAACATCCTGGGGTGTGTTGCGTGTGCACAAAACTAGAACCTGATACTGATTTTAGAGGGAAAATGAGCAGATTACCCAAATTTCCTTTACAGTGTTGATTGTGTATTGATCTTGAACAATACTGTGATGATGATGGGTTAATATGGTGATTCAGATTGGACATGTGTCTTAAACTGGGTCCAGTAAACCAACAGAATGGCTCACAGGTGTGTGTTTGAGATTAACAATATAGAATGTTTACCTTTCTGCCTGTAAACTTGCTGGATTTTCTTTAGTTTAGCGCTTTCTATCATCCAACTCGCAAACAAAATTGTGTATTTTTTCTGTCTTCCTTTCAGTTGTAGCCATGACTTATGCATCAGTATTCATGTGGTGCTTTGCATTGACCATTTATGGTTGAATGTGGGCGTGGAGTGGGCCGGACATGGGGCTGATCCATTGGCACACATTTCCAGGTGGATTGGGATTCATAAAAGGGAAAGTTTGTTTTTATAAGTCTGATTTCTTTTTTTGGATGCACGCCATTTTCAGCTTTTGTACGTACACTTTTAGTATGGATCCTATGCACTGAGGAGCCTGGACAGCAGTGTGAGGCTCAGTAACACAGAGACAAAGACACATTCAGCCCAAACAAACAAACAAACAAGGGAAGTCACACATCAGTCACACAGCTCCACTTCCCATTGCTGTTCTGACCACACTACAAATATTATGCTTTTTTTCCTTTCAAGTAAACAAACACATTATGTTTACATTCAGTGTAACGCACCAAAAAGCACTGAGTGTGTCTGAAAAAGCTAACACGATGAAGGCATACGATCAAAACAAAACGTGACGAGTGCAAACAAACAAAACGTACACTGTAAGCTGATGTTTACGTTAAATCGGGTTGTTACCGGTATACAGGCTGATAGGACACACATACATACATACATACAAACTGACGCGTGCTGGATCGAAAATGTAAACGGAAAGTAAATTGGCGGCAATCACAAAAAAAGAAAAAATACCTAATACATGCAGCTGGATTTTGTGTGAAATGTGAATAAAATGACATCATAAGACATCCAGAATATTTTTATTTGATGGAATAATGCAGCCATGAAAACAATTTTGGATTTCATTATTATTATTTTATTGTATTTATTTCACTAGACTCACTAGAAGTGATTAATTAATCAGTTAATTGAAACAATTAGATAATCGATTCACCCAAAAAATATTTTTTTAAATATAATATTTACATATTATTATATTATATAGTCATGTTTTCATTAGTGTATTATCACCTGAAAATAAAAATAGTTGTTGTCGCCTTAGAATGAGACTCTATACATCCTCTCCCATGTTATTTTCTACAGTAGGCCAGAATGGACAAACCAAACTGCCTCCAAATGGAGCATTTCGTGTTTTTCTACATCTTCACACTCAGAAGGAACAGAAGTAATATTGTGAAGGGCAAAACATTAAAAGTTATAGATATCACTGCTCCAATGTTGTCTCAAGATACGATTAACAGATTTAGATCTATTTAGTTGTTGGATATGAGCTGTTAGCCAGACATACAAACATCACTGTGAAGCCTACAACAGTCAAGGCTATAGAGTAAATGGCGAGTTAAGAGAAATATTGTAACATCCTGAGCTGTCATAGTCATCTGCTACAATGATGTCATTGAGAAAAAATACAATATGGCTGTTTTTACAGTGTGCTCTCCACCAGAATATGTGCTAAAGTTACCTGAGCCAACAGAATGTGTCTGCGGGTCAGCTCCGTGGTGTAAAAGCAGGGTCTGGGGACCCCTCTGACTTACATAAAAACAAGGAGCTCTTTCTTAACCCCCGCAAGTCGAGCACCACTGTTCGCTGCTATAACCCATCAGCTCAGGAGAGCTGGCAGACTAAATAAGGCTCTGCTGAGAGACACTAACCAAGTGTAGAAATTCCCTGTGAAATTAATTACAGGAGCAGTGATCGCAGAAGAAATCTGTCTGGGAGAGGAAGGAAAAAAAAGAAGTTTTTTTATTTTTATTTTTTTTAAATACTGTTGTTTGGGTGTCTTTGCCACTCCCCTCCCAAAGGTCCCAGAATTTCTATTCATGCTCAGAGTTTGAAGTCTTTTTCCCCGGGGTTCATTACTAAAATTCATTAATAATAAAACTAAATAAAAACCAAACTAATTCCACAGCAACAACACCTCCACAAACAAACCAAACAAAAAAAGAGGCAAAAAACAAACCCCAAACAAACAACAAAGAGCTTACTGAGAGATTGGATTGGCTGTCTGGCGGGAGACTGCAGGGTAAATATTGGCTGAGCCTGAGAGTGCCTGTCTGCGTGTGTGTGTGCGCATATATCTAGGTGTAAATGTGCGTGCGCGTGCCTACGTGTACATCTTGGTGTATGCGTATGAGGCAGAGTCAACAAGTAGCTGTGTTGCGTGTTTGGCCTGAGGTAGTTGATGACCCTGCTGCCACCTACACACTAACATCACTCATACACAGGATTACAGATCAGGCCGTTTACATCCGTCTGGCTGGCTGGCTGGCTGGCTGGCTGGCTGGCTGGCCCCTGCTGCAGGCTAACTGTTACATACACAGAGACACAGGCGGCCACTCAAGTCCCTGACACATGCTTTTAGGCCTTTCCCCCCGAGCGGCAAGTGCATGTATTCTGTTATATGTGCATGTAAAAAGGACCAGGAGGATGATTAAGACGTGCTGGGAATGTTCCATTCAGGGCTTTTCTAGCACTTTCTCTTGGGCTGGATTTGAAATTTCTTTATCTATATGATGCCTTTCTTTGATTACCTTACTACTTTGACACAGAGTCCTTTTTTTCATTTTAACAAAAGATGCCAGGGTTCTTACACATCTAAACACAGGCAACCTCATTTCACTATGACTGTACCTGTATGACTATATGTAAATATTAAACTGAATATAAGAACTTTAACCTCCCAAAACAGCCAAAAATTGGCACGGGAATGATTGAAACTCCATCTATCTGATCAAAGTAAACAGGACTATGGATCCAACCAGACTTTAAAAACCAGTTCTTTGTACCTGGTTAACTTTTGGACAACAAAAACAACAAATTCTTCTATTTCTCCGCCGCCTGTGTTCATCTAGCACTTTAAGTTTCTACTAGACACTAAAAAAGGTTCCTGACTAATTTAATCTTGAATCTTAAAAATCCTAGTTTCCAAGGTAATTTCCCTGACTGCCAGTGCACTTTCACTTTGTTCAAGACTCCATATTACAAAACAAACCACTGCTCTGCTGCTACCAAGATGAAATCTCCTGATTGAAAAGAGGATGGGTATTTACATAAGGTAACAAGTGAAATGACCTCATGCTGTCGGCATATAGTGCTTCCACGCTTTGTTTAAGAAAGACAGGCTGATAGGACTAAGAGTCAATACCCGATTAAATGACTTAAGAGTGGAAAATGTTTGCAGAGGACCTGCCTATGGTGTCATATGCTGCAGGGACTATACCTCCACGCAGAAATCTGATTTGTGTGGATAAAAGCTCTCATAACTGCGGATTACAAATGTCACCGGGAAAAGAAAGGCACTTGTTAACTGTAGGTTAATACTAAAGAATATGCATATGCACAGCGAGTCTGTATGGAGCTGTGCTACTTGACCTCAGGACTTTATAATACCACACCTACAATACAAGATAACTTCACTACACAGTGAAACCAAGCACGGCAATAGCTAGAGACTAACACTTGTTAAAGGTCTCTTGTCTTTCAGATCCTACATGTGAATCCCAGTGTGTAGGCAGAGGTTCGATTCCTGGCCGTGACACTCTGTCTGCGCTGTGATCCCTCTATGTTCGCAGTCCCTTTCAATTTTTCCTCCTCATCTGAATAAAGAGGAAACACACCAGCGAGACCGCCCGCTCTGCTTTAAAAAAAAAAAAAAAAAAAGGAAAAAAAGGCAGACTGTAGCTCTTTTCTTCAGCCAGAGAAATCATCAAAGCATGAGCTACATTATTCAGCCTTGCCGAGTCTGCATGACAACACAGCCGACAAACAAGAACTCTTTTCAAACCAGACAGCCACTACAGTAGGACACAGCTATTTCAAACCACTTGTGAATGGAGCTCCCTCCAACTACTGAGATGTGGAGAAACGCGTTAAAAACACCAGGGCAACATTTATACAGACGTATGCATGCCCTTAAATGTACGCTGCAAGTATCAGTCTAAACAATTATTTGACTTTTTTCTGGAGCTCCACTTGTCTGCTCAGTTTACAGGTCTGAGGCAGCTCTCCTGGATTATCTAATTAGGCTCTCTCTGCTGTATCAGTGTGTCTGTGGATGCACCACTTCATGCCTGACTATGTGTGTTTTTTCCTGGCTGGCAATACGATGATGCCACAGAAAAACGAATGGTGGAACACCAGTCTGTCTGCCAGACACACACACACACACACACACACACACACACACTTCTTGGTTACAATGTGGCGTCAGCGCAACCACACTCTGCTGCCAAATCTGAATCTAATATCCTGCGTTCAACTCACGTTGCCCAGGCCTGGACTCAGCCCCAAATGGAAATTACACATCACTGTAACTCTGTCCGTCCGTCTGTAGCTTGTCTGTGTGTGTGTGTGTGTGTCTGCATGTCTGTCTGTCAGTACGTCTGCCTGTCTAGCTTCGGATGTGTCTGTCTGCGTTTCTGTTTATATCTCTGTCGGTACTTGTCTGGCTGCCTGGTTATGAATCTACCCGCCTGTCTGCTATGTGCCCGTCTCCTGTTTATTTGTCTTTGTCTGTCTGTCTGCAGATGTGTCAGACTGGATACACACACTGTCTGGCTGTCCTCTGCATTTCTACCTGTCTGTCTGTGTGCCTGCATGTGTCTGTGCTTCAGTCATAAAGAGGAACATCTGCAGTGGATCTAGCAGGCAGCAGCATTAGGGGAGAGCTGATAATGATAGTTTCTCTCTGGGCTGCTCAGAAGGCAGACAGACATAACATACCATTCCAGCGTTTCCTGTCTGTGCTGACAGGCAAACTGTTTAACCCTGTGTGGTGATCCCTGTGAGCATATGCACAGCCCGGCGGGCCTGTGAGGCTGAATCTGCACGGATTCATAGAAAACCAACGTCTGTGGCAGAAAACGTGTAGAAAAAAGTCAAACAGGGAACTTAAAAGTGACAAGAAGTAGTTAAAGAAACCACACAGTAAAGAGCTCACATTAAAATGGACTACAGTGAAGCCGGGATACATTTTAAAGCCAAACTATGAGTCTGTACGATGCTAATGCTAAACGAATATGATATTTGACTGTTGAGTCGTACAGTATGTTACTATAAAAGCTCAAACACAACATGAAGTGGACTAGAAAGTCATGTCTGTGATCCTCAGACACACTTCCAGTCATATAAAGACGACAAATAAATTCCAGTAAGTTCTCTCAGGTCGACATAAAGTTTCTATAAGTCAGCGCAAACATGCTGGAAGTCCTTATAGAAGAACAAGTGTTACAGTACTGTGGTAACAGCCGAGCCGAGCGGGAGGAAGCGAGTCAAAAGCACAATTTGCAGACGGTCTTGGATGAATACTTGGTCTCATTTGTTGTCCTTCTGTTGCTACACTGAACACTGCACATAAAACGGATTAAGTCTCTCGGTACAATTTTAAGGTCAGTAGAAACGCAACTAAATGTTACTCACATATCTCCATTCCCTGTGGCTGGGAAGCGGTGCAGTTGCAGGAGCAGGTGACATTGGAGTTGCCGGGGCCGCCAGGGGCCGTTAGGTTTTGCATGGGGCTGGGCAGACCGGGACACCGCTCCGGGGATAGAGCCGCCGCCGCCGCCACCGTCGGGGCCCCACGACGGGAAAACAACAAAAAACTTCCAGGCAGCGGCAGCTAGAGTCCGCCGCTACGAGTAAACTCCCGACAGTTTCGCACTTATCCTCCACGGTTTGTCTCACGCCATATTTGTCTCGGAGCGGCTCGGACAGTGAATTAGGAGGAGATTTGGGGACGAGCCATTGCCCGTGGTTAACGCATTGTACAGTTTTTTCCGTTCCTACCTTCGCCGCTGAGAGCAGCTGTCCTTCCTCTACCAGAGCAGAGCAGACACAGCGGGCTCAAGCCCCCGCCCACACACGGACAGACTTACCGCTCCGGCCAATTAGAGAGCTCCGGAGGAGGGCCAGACAGAGAGGGAGAGAGGTGCTGCCTTCAGGAGCGGACAGAAATACCACAACTCTGTCTTCAGCCAACCAAAAACCGAATAAAATGTCACAGACTCTCACACCTCCCGGTAAAATACAAACTGGGAATGTCTGGATTTAGTCTGACACACGAGTCAGGGTGCGTTTAAGCTTCATGAGGAAAAAATCATCCGACTCAACCACATTTTGTGCCGACAATATGAAAATACAGATTGTATGATGCAAATACTATGATGCAAACACTTCAGCTTGTGATAAGTACATATATACATACACTTCTACATACAAATCTTGTTCTTATATCTGTTATAATTATTTATGTTATTTTTTTTTTAGTGGCTCAAGTGACATGTTCATGGTCTCTACAAGTCTTTAAATGAGTACATTGTATTTCATTTATGCAGGTGGCCTGCAGTCTGCTTGTTGTGGTGTTGTCTGGTGTCAGTGGTTAATATTCATGAAGGCCCTTGCATATATTATCTACAGACTGCATTAATTGACTATCGCGCTTGTCTGACTATATATAAATGTTGCAATTTATAGCTGAGAGTGCTCCACCTGTTTTTAGCCTTTATAGTTCAGTCTGCTGTCATTGCTTTAAGCACAACAATACTAAAGCACTCAACTGACTTATTGTTTGTATCGTGCAGAATAAATGACGGCACTAGATTTCTAAATAAATGTTATCTCTCACCGAAAGCACCTGAATGTGCACTGACATACATATTCACAACCAGGACATAGATATGTACGAGGAGGACTTGAAGGCAGCAACAGAGAAGGGATGGGACAGGGGTTATGGGTTTGTGTGTGTGTGTGTGTGTGTGTCTGTCTCTGGGTTACAGGGGGGTGGGTGCACATGGGTGGGTTTGGAAGGGGGCGGGGGGGGGCTGACCTGACTCAGAAAGCTAGCAGACGGCCGGGTCGTGGTTGACAATGGCTGTGGGAGAGCAGAGGAAGGGGGGGGGGGGGGGCAGGGCCGGGACTGGTCGGTCTGGTGTGTTATTTGGGGAGGGTGGGGAGAGCGCTTCGAGTTTCACTCCCTTGTTACGGCGGGCTGCAACCAATGGAGACGGCTCTTTCAAGGAGCTAACCTTGAGGTGACCCCCCGCGCCAGTCTTGTGGTTCAGGGGCACATGTGCAGCAGTGAAGCATTCCCCCACCACCACCACCTCCCCATCCACCCCAGCACATCCCTTCTGAATCTAACCAACAGTGCAACCCTCCCACCCAACACACACATACACACAAACACACTCTAGTGCAGGACGTCTGCAGTCTATAAATAAACTAGGCTGTTTAAATGTGAGAGAAGCTCTGAATGCCACTCTAGACCAGTAGGTTCCCAAACTGTGGTCTAGGGAGCAAAAGAGATCACTGAGGAGCTTTCCGGTGGCCCTCCAACAAAGCAGGTATGGTTTGTTTTTTGCTGTATGTGTGCACAAAGGCAGAAAAACACAGGAATAACTCTTCCGATCAGAGGCCTGCTCTCTCTTTTGCAGCCCCCTTCTGCAGCAAATTGTAAAAGTAACATTTTTGTCCGATCCACGGGAGAAAATCTCATCATATATATATACTGAAAACTGTTTGGGAAATGCATGCTCTGGGGGCGTTTGCCATTTCAAATCTGAAAACACCAATAACCAAAGGCAATGAAATGACCCTCTGTGAGGGAAAATAAGTAAATGGGAAAAGCAAAGACCTCCAACAGATGTTGTGCATTAAGTGCCGCATCACTAGCCAAGTTCTATATCTAATCATGCAAAAATATTTTCCTTGACGGCTTCCAATGAATTCCACACTCCTCCATGAGCAAAGTGACACTTTTGGATGGGGAGAAAAAATAGACGCGTGACCCTGTCACAATTTACAAACGCCTGGCAGCTGTCATAATTTTATTGAAGCAACAAATCGAGGCGCTGCTGTCTTGTCAGCTAAAGCCTCAATATCAATCGAGACACTGAGGAGAGTTCTTTTCTGCACTGATGTGAGGTCATTCTCATGTCCTCACACGCACACACACACACACATACACACACACACACATATAAAGACACTCCAGACATGCACGCACAACCCAGACAAGCTCTCATACAGATAGACTCAGACACACATCGATTCTCGCTCTTGCAACCCACCTCCATCCACTCACAAACACCCCTCCACCAAACAACACTCACTCACACACTTAGACACACACACACACAGTCTGTCTGGAGCGTCAATTTAGTCCCCCGGGGAGCACGCAGGGTGACACCACTAACAGGCCAGACCAGACTAGACAGCCAGCAGACAGATAAATACTAGGCACGGCTGAATACCAAATGCACTCTAGTCTACCAGCTCCCCGACCATCCCCCCTGACTGCAGTCTGCACACACACACACACACACACACTCACACACGTACACACACTGCACGCATAGCCTCTCTGTGTGTCTCTCTCGGGAAACGTCTGTCTCATTGTGTATTTGAGGAATACTAACTTTAGGTTGATAGGTTTATCACACTCGGCACGTGTGCGTGTCTATTTTGGGAACTTTGCATGGGGCTTACACAGCGCTTTCATGCTTATTCAGGAGTTCACCGTGTGTTCCTGTTTCTGTTGTTCTGTGACCGTTTGAATCAAAGCATGACGCGTTCATGTTGCTCCTAAAAGATCTAAAAACAGGTGTTTTTTAATATTAAAGGCAGGCAGGAAAGGAAACACCACCACCATGTGTCTGCACACAACAAACACTGCTGATGACATTAACACTCCGGCTTCATTTGAAACCTTATGTGCATGTGTGTGTTCAGATGTATAGTATATTTGAAGATAAAGTAAAAGAGGAGGTTTCATGCCGGTGTTTTCACCACATGCAGCAGACAGATGACTGAAAAAATCAAAAAAGAACAGTCTCACTTGAGTATTCTCTTATCAGTCACAGATGCTTGGAAGTTTAGATGTCTGTGATGAGACCCTGAACGCATCAGGGCTGTGATCGGGCTGATGCTGACAAAAAGCAGCACTGTAAAGGCCTCAGAGGAAGATAGGTCCATCCCTCCTCTCTCTAAAAAAAACCCCCCAATGATATCCAGAGCAACTCCATCTGAGCTTGTGCTGACAGAGACACTACTTCATAGCGCCATCTTGTGGCTCAGCTGAGAAAAGGTCTGTTATATGCAACATCCCAAACAAGGACTGGAAAAACTGTTCCACTTCTCTGGTGTCTGCTTCAGTTCTCCTTGAGTCTCTTCTCAGTCGCTCCATTACTTCTGAAACCAAAGCCGTCTCCCGGGCACGGGTTTAAGCTTTGAATCAATTACGACTCGCCTTCATCAGAAAGCACAGGGGAACACGGAGGACGCAAAGAAAATAAAAGAGTCCCATCCTAGAGCTTATTTTATAGAGATGTGCTCTGTTCTTGCACAGAGACTGCGAGACTGAGAGAGTTTTCACACTGACTGACACAGAAATTCACTCTGAGCACAGGTCTGATGTGAATCATAGAGTCTGAAGAGGAAAACGCAGACAAAAATACTAAATATAGCAGTTTTTTTGTATGGAGAGGACATTTACATGGATCAGACCGGATACTTTTGTGTTTTTGGTCTGAGGCTGTTTCATGGTTTGGGCTACTTTCAGCTATGTTATATAATGTCGGGCAGTTTAACCTACAGCAATGCATCATATTCTATAAAAGCATCATATTGTTGTAGCATCACTGTCCAGTGAGAACTAAAAAGTCAACTATTCATGATAAACGGCCGTGTTTTCTGCTCTGTAACAATGCATTTTCCACTTAATATTTAAGGTTCATACACAGTAAGTAACTGAAGAGTTTGATAAATATTGTTATTTATGAATTTGTCAGGGGCACGCCCTTTCCTCTGCATGGTTTTACCTCAATAAGACATATTTTGTTGTTGTTCATTAAAGTATATTATGGTTTTAATGGCATGCTGAGTTCCCTGCTTTGTTTTCAACTTGTTCTGATTGTATTCCAAGATACCAATAAATAAATGATACCACTTCAGTAAGATGAGAAGTGTGTGATGATAATTTCATGGTTTATGTTACTTCCAAAAGTAGAATTAAAAGGGGGATGCATACAATGTTCGATGAACTGTCTTTTCTGTTTCATTTAGTTCTGATACAAAGTAAGGTACAGTCACTGTACATTCAGTGCTATGCAAGAAGGGTGTTTTATTATCTAAGACTCAGGACTGTATTCATTTGTGAGGGTGGTGACATCTTCTTTGTTACTGTAACTTAAAATATGTATTGCACCCTGCTTGTTAAGTAGATATTTACATGCACATGTTCTGATTGGCAAATGTCTAGTTAGCAGTGTGTTAATCAGACATCTTGATTAAGCACATTAAGTCATTATAACTATGAAGTTCAGCACCCTTGATAAGAGTAAAGATACAGAGATAATGTTACTCAGCATGCTTTGGGGAGATCAGCTACGATAAAACTACATTTTATTTTAAATTGTCAATCAAGCCACATGAACTTATCCAGCAGGAGCAGAAGGTGATGCAAGGTGTTGCATGACTTATACTTTGGTCCCCTAAAGGTTCCTGTAATATTAGTGATGGTCTTCAAAACGTTCTGGGAATGTGATGGCAGGACCTAAATAGAACGTAAAGACAAAATTCCTCAACTGGTCACCCAAAGGTTCCTATAATATTACTAAAGGGCCTTGCAAACATTATGGGAACAGGGTGTAGAGACCTAGAAGGAACATCATACAGTAATGGCCCCCTAAACGTTTTCAGAATGTTCCGAGTGTTCTTTCAAAGTCAACCAAATAATGTTCCCCTAACATTTCAAGAAGTCTACATCGTGACCACCTGGGAACGATCTGGGGATGTCGCAACATCTTTTACGCCAGCAGGGACGTTCTCAGAACATTCTGGGAAAATATAATTTCGACCTCAGATGTCTGTAAATGAGAGAGTTATGGGTAACCGTAGAACCCATGTTCCTCCAGATATCTTGAGTTGAGGTATATTGAGTTCAAAGGACCCCTTTGAAAATGTCCATACCAAAATTTAGCATAACTTTAGAGAGATATTTAGCCCTCTTCCCAACAAGCTAGCCTTACATGGTATGTACCAATGGGTGCCTGAGGTCTTCTACGGTATTGTCTTTCAGAAGCCCGATACAGCCTCAGAAAGACAGCAATGTCAGCCGCAGGCGCACTGTAAGAGGTTAAAGGGGTACACCACTGATCTTCCCCATCAAGTTCAGTTTACTCATCACGAGGAGTCCTAGTCAGCCTGTGAACACAGTTATATGATGTCTTCTGTGGCTACTTTTCTGATGACGTTCAGACACTATCGAGTTGCAGTATGAGAAATATAGGATCCAGAGTTTTTGGAACTTGGTCCACACTAAACTAAAAGTTGGGATATTTGCTACTTTGATTTTGACCATTCTTCTATTGATCTGCAGTGCCCCAACTTTACTTTCCAAGTGTTGTCCACAAAGGGTGCTTTTACACCACACCTGTTCAATGGTTCAATTGAACTTACCCTGTGCTTACCCATAATGTCAGCAAAAAGTGAAAAGAACTTTAACCAAAGCTATGTTGACCTTGGTATTTTTTCCTGTCAGTCTTTATTTATGATGTATGAGGTCCACTGATGATGCTCACAATCTGTTTTTTCTTGTCGACCTCTCCTTGTGACTGTAAAGAGAGGAACACGAGCGGTGAAGTGCTGCATGACCTGCTATCAGTCACAGCAATTTGATTTCCCCAAGTGAGTCCATGTGGCAACAATGATGACGCAGAATGACATCACCAAAACTGTCTAATGAATGAGTTACTTCATGTTTACTCCGCTTGATTAATTTAATAAGCCAGTGTGAACATGAACCAGACCGGAACAAAAAGGCAGCAATGTGTAATGTTTCCCCCTCGGTCTGGACCAAATTAATCGGAGTGAAAGGGAACCAAATAAAGAAGAACTTGACTGGCCTACACAGAGCCCTGACCTCAAACCCCATGATCCAACACCTCTGGAATGAACTGGAACGCCAACTGCAAGCCAGGCCTTGTCACCCCACATCAGTGCCACCCCTCACTAACGCTCTTGTGGCTGAATGGGAGCAGATGAAAACATAGCGTGGCCTCCACATCACATGGAGGCGCAAGGCTATTGGAAATCAGCACTGATGAAAAGAGTAACGCCTGCACACTGACTCCAAACCACAAAAATGATTCATTTAGGCAGATAATGTTCCTCTTTAGTCCCCGTGGTGTCTGCCTGTTTCTCACAGTCTTGCTTGGTTACTGCATATTTAATGAATATGACTAAATTGGCTAATGCAAGGCTTTTTTTAAAGGTGGAGTGGGTGTAGGAAACAGAATTTATCCGTTTCTTTACTACTCAGGCCCGTCACCAGTGCTCTCTCCTCCTGTTTTACAAGAACATGTGCATCCTAACTGAGGGTGAACTTCCAACGTCCATGGCAGCGACTGAGATCTTCCATTGAATGGGAGCAAGTCCCTGCAGCCAGGCCATCCCTGAGGGATGAGACGCTCAACAATCACACATTGCTTTAAAGTCTTGTAGGTCACGTAGTTTACCGAGGTTTAAGACAAAGGGAGATAAGATTAGCACGAAGTGACACATTACAAATGCTTCACCAGGCACAAGAAATTACCTGCAGCACTGTAAATCTACACACACCTAGGCCAGTGTATGAACTCCTATCCCTCATACCTAATGCTCTGTTTATCCAAAAAAAAACAAAAAACAAAACTCCTCCTGTGGGTGCAGCCTCTATCATGGGACGTGTGATGAAAGTACTTGTGCATGATGATGATCCATTTTGACTCTGGCATAACATTTTCAGTCAGACTAATAACTTGAAACACCCCGTGACTTCTGTGTGGAGTCAGTATTACTGAATGCCATTCCAAATGTCAGAACAAAAGATGGATATGACTCAGCCTTAATACCAAGGCTGAATGGGATTCATGAATTAACCGCAATGCATCTCACCAGCTGACATAGCTGGAGAGCGAGAGAGAGAGAGAGAGCGAGTGAAAGTGTGTGTTTGCTTAGGCATCGACTGGAGCTCGCCGTCTTCAGCGGAGCGCCAAGTAACGGAAAGGCCACTCCAGACAGTCAGATTGCAGAGTAGAGAGTTGCATTCAATAAAAGCGTCTGGCATGCCACATCATATTTGTTGCTTCCTGCCCTTGTCTGGCTGCAGTGCCATGTCATATCCTGTCCGCACAGGTGCACCAGCTGTCTGGTTTCCCACCCCTGTCATTTCTACACACACACACACACACACACATAGGCACACACACACACACCTTGCTTCCACCCCTGTCATTTCAAAAACCACCCCCTCCCTACCTCTCTGACTGCCGCAGGCACCACTGCAATGACACCACAGTGCTCGCTGAAAAAGTTGTGTGTGTGTCGGAGACAGAGAGAGAGAGAGAGAAAGAGAAAGAGAAAAGAGGATGACAGACAGACAGATAGACAGTGTGTGTGTCTAAGTTTGGGTTTGAATGAGAGAAAGACAGATTGAATACGACAGATCAAGAAAGAGATAGACAGAGCCTGAGGTGGAGGATACTTGACTGAGCGAATGAATAAATGACGACAAGAGAAGAAGAAAGCGGGAGAGGAGAGCCAAGAGGAGGGGAAGAGAAGAGAAGAGAAGAGATGGAGTGAAAGCAAAACCAGTGAGTTGGGGAGAGAGGGACCCAGAGACACAGACAGAGAGAAAGAGTAGATAATCAGCAGGTATTGAGCTCTTTTCACCCCTGCGGTAGGGCCCTGCTGAGCATTGTAATGGGCTGTCTGCCCAGCTGGGCCGATGAGCTCATGTCTGGCTTTAATGCCAATCTCCTGAACTGGCACACGGCTCGGCGGGGCGAGCGTAGACACAACGCCGCAACACTGCCGCTCCATCGCCACCAGAGGAGGGACGGGCTTAGAGAGGAAGAGAAAGATGAGGGGAAGAGAGAAAGAAAAAGTGATGGAGAGAGTTGGGGGTGGGGGTGGGTGTGAGGGGTGGGGGAGGGGGGGTTGGTCCCGTCAGCCACTTCCGTCACAACACTGATGAGAGCCACGAAACCAGACGGCAATAATCATATAGGCAGTGAGACAGACAGCGGCTATGAATGTGTGCGTGTGTGTGTGTAAAAGTGAGAGAAGGAGAGATAGAATGAGGGAGAGCAAGAGAGAGAGTGTGTGTGTGTGTGTGTGTGTGTGTGTGTGTGTGTGTGTGTGTTGTTTTATGCAGTCATAAACAGCAGTGATTACAGAGTGTGGATGGTGCAGGTTATAGCCTCCTGCTGTTAAGAGTCCATACATATAGTTACAGGCACGCACACACACACACACTGAAACCTATTACTCAAATATGAAATCAAATGATGTATGCATACTGTAAATACCAGAATACATAAGCATATATGCACACCTGTGCAAGCATACATACATATAGAGGTCGACTCAGGGTGGATTTTTAAAGGCTGATTCAATCCCAATAGTTTGCAGCTGGAAACAGCTGATAGTGGATTAATCTTGGGGTGGAAGGGCCAGTCAGAGTGCGAGTCTGACAAAGATAATATTCTAGTTATTAGTCAACGCTACAAAGGACCCATGTTTTTCAGGGCATGGTCACTTCACAATCACTGACAACCAGGTATTTCAAAAAAAGCACCAGAAGAAGCACCAAAAGAGTCCACCTCAGTGTCTTCTACAGTCAGAGCTCAACACAAAACCCACAGTTCAACTAACAATGACTGAGTTCTTACCTTGGCAAGAAACTATTCTTTGGGATCTTAGGAAGGAAGCAAATAAAAACACTCAGTTTGAAACTCAATGCAACCGTTGGCCAACAGAGACACATTTTTGCATTGAAAACAAAACTCTGTGGTTCTTCAACAAAAGTCCCTGTAGTCTGACTAGTGTGCTGCTGTTGGCTCCGGAGAGTGTCCAGCCTGGAAACCAGATGGTTTCATGGTGGGTCCATGGAGAAATTAAGCTAGAGGATGGAGTTGGAACTAACTAATCAACCATCACTCACAGGATAAACTGGGTCTCTTTCACTGGTGAGTAAAGCGCCGGTTTTGGTTTAAAACGGTGGAATAGATATTCCCTGAGTTGACTTGTGGGTGGCGCAGATGCGTGTTTGCTTACAGGCAGTGATCACTAATACATTACATCTCAGTGTGACTAGTGGAGGCTGTGCAGCCATTGGCCACTATCAAAACCACTTTGGTCCAATAACGATGGCCAAACCGTTCAATCGGTTGACCTCCAACACACACACTGTTTCATTTTTTTGTCATATGCTGTCACATAGAGCAGCTGTGGCTCAGGTGGTACAGTTGTTGAAGTACTAATCAGAAGGTGCTAGCTGATCCCCCCCCCCGGTTCAGTTGAAGTGTCCTTGGGCAAGATACTAAACTCCAAATTGCAGTGTGTGTACAGGGGAGCTTCGTATTATGTTGGTATGGAAGTGCTATATCACACCCGATGAGCAGTTGGCACCTTGCATGGCAGCCTGTGCAGTCAGTGTGTGAATGGCTGAATTTGACATGTGTTGTAAAGGCTCTTGGTCAGTAGACAAAGTAGAAAATCGCTGTATAACTACAAATACATTTACCGTTTTTCATTTTTCTGTAAAACATACAGACACATTTTTGCTATTATTACAATAAAAGTGCTCGCCTTTACTCAATGTGATGGCTGTTCTTACTGCAGACATTTCACAGCAAGTATTATACATCGTTCTCTTATCCCCAGGTTTTTGCTGCTCAGACAGAGATCTGTACACATTGTGTAAACCATGGCCTCACAACACAACCATGTTGAATTCAATCTGCATCTAAAACAGAGATAATACAGAGGAAGGAGAAGGAAGCTGTATATCCCCTTTAGCACTGTTTAAAAGTCAGTGTTGAGGGCCGGCTGCAGAGTTATGAGTAGCAAACTGAATAGACAAGTGATGGAATACATTCATTTTTCACCTTTGCTTTCTTTTCCAAAAACGTTTGGTAAAATATTGGTTGATAAACCAATGATAAAGTGTGAGATCATAATCGCTCATGTTTGTTGCACCGTCTTCTTTTTAATGGTGTTGCCACTTTGTGAGTCAAGTGTTGAAGGTCCAGTGTGTCAGATTTAGAGGGCTCTATTTACAGAATATGGCATAAATGGAATATAATATAACTATGTTTTCATTAGAGCGGGTCCTCTTCCATGGAGTCCACCATGTTGACCTGCCATGTTTCTACAGTAGCCCAGAAAGTGCAAACTAAACATTGACTCTTACTTGTGTGTGTTTTTTTCCCTGCACATTTCACAGCCAATGCAGTTTTGCATTCACACTAAGGTGGAGTGGGTGAGTTGGGGGGGTTACAACCAGCAACTACACCATGAGATGGCACCAAATCCTACGCACTGATCCTTTGATATTACAAGTAAGTATGATGATAAAAACTACAAAAATAAGTCGCAACATACAAAAAACTGGAATCATTACATATTTTTGTTTGCAAGATAATTCTCACTTGCTGTAAAGTTAAAATTCAACCTAACAAGGTGATCCAGATCCACCAGTTCACCATCTCAGATCATACTAGAACAAATCCCTATCACCATAACTGCTTCAAACCTAGAGGGTGACCAAAAGTATATATAAGAAAGGAACTAAAACACACAGTGGTCACCTGACTGTCACATAGTTTTCTTCTTACACAACCAGCAGTCACATTGATATATTGTTGTCTGTCACATGTTTATCAGTCTGCGATCTTCTTCCCCTTCACCTTTACCCCTGTGCCTCCCATACGCTCTCTTACCCATGACCTACACACAAACAGTATACAGTTTTGCACTGTCGTATTATCACATTTCTCTTATTTTAATTATTTTCAGTTTTTCTTACTTAAAAACTTTGTGGGCGATGCATTGGAGTGTGTTTTCCAGCACTGCAGTGACACCCAAAAACAAAATAATTATCTGTGTTCAGCTTTTAGATTTCATGCCATTAGATCTGTTGAAACACTGCCTGATTCTAAAGTAATTTGGATGACTAATTTAACTTTGATTGAAAGAACTAATTAGGATCATTTTTCCTTTTGTTTTTGTTAGGTGGAATAGGTTGCAGCCAAATTCTTCCACGATTGTTAAGTGAAGTTCGGATTCACCAAATAATTAATTGTAATCTATGCCCTGCTCGTTTGTTTATCATTTCCATGTCAAGAAATCTCTAGACAAACGACCTGAGCAGCTGTCAACAAGACTGCAAAACTTCTCAAAAAACACCTGTTCAGAACATTCCACAGGTAAACATGTTCAGTGCTAAGAGGTGACAATGTCAGTGGGTGTGAAAAGGCCATTCTTGAAAGGCTCAGTCCTTCACAAACAAGGGTGAGGGTGCAGTGATCTGCACTCACGTGGGCAAATAGTCCAACTGTGCAAATGCAAGTGCACATGAGTGGCAAGCCCCAAAAGCAACACTGAACGTTCATGACCTTCGACCCATCAGGTAGCACTGCATCAAACCGACATGGTTGAATAAAAGATATTACTACATAGGTTCAGGAACACTTGTAAATGGTAATTAGACTGTACTTATATAACGCCTTTCTAGTCTTCTGACCACTCAAAGCGCTTTCACACTACATATCTCATTCACCCATTCACACACATTCATACACTGATGGCATTAGCTGCCATGCAAGGTGGCGGCTGCTCATCAGTTTTTGGGAGCTAGCCATTCATACAAATTCACACACCGATGGCGCAGCCTTCAATTTGGGGTTCAGTATCTTGCCCAAGGACACTTCAACATGCAGACAGGGGATTAAACCGCCGATCATCTGATTCGTGGACGAGCTGCTCCACCTCCGAGCCATAGCCGGAGGTGCTGTAAACACAGTTCATCTCTGCATCTACAAATACAAGTGACACTACCAAGAGAAAATCAGATATCAACAACATCCAGAAACACTGCCAACTTCTCTGGATCCAAGCTCATCTAAGATGCACTGCCGAAAGGTGCACAAGTGTTCTGTGGTCTGACGAGTCCACATTTCAAATTGTTTTTGGAAATCCTGGACATCATGTCCTTAAGGCTATATATATGTTTACATCCCAACTTCTATGGAATCAAGGTTGTATATCATCTCTTACATACATTTGAGAATTTCCAAACATAAGCTTCCGACTGTGAGGGCAGCAGGTTTGCAACAGATGGACGCTCATACGAACAAGTTGCAGCCATCCAAACACTCCAAGCACTCATCCTCTCTGCCCGCCTGACCATGCCGCACAAAATGCTATAGCTCCCATATTGAGGAATATAATGAAAACATTACATTAGGTGAGAGATGCTGCGCTCGGAGCAAGGGCTGACAGATGGATGGTGGTGGGAACATGTTGCAGCACCACAGACCTGCTACCACCCTGGCAGAACTTAGCAACACACAGGTTAGCACGACCGGAGAGCTAATGCTGCCTACACTAACACAGCTGCTTCCAGTGGACCCCTGCCTGCACTGCCTGGGTTTTCCATATACAGGTTATCATACCACATAGCTTTGTTAGCTCCCAGGTTGACACACTCCCACCGTACAGCTCGTAAGCAGCGCAGCCTGTGACAGCTTGTACCAGCCAAGCCAGCGTTCCCCACTGTCTGCCTCGCTGCCATCCTATAGCTCTGTAGCAGGACCAGGGAGTTAACAGCTTGTACCAGGCCAGCGAGCCTCCCTGCTCACAGCTTGCATTGCTAGCGGAGCTCCCCTCCAGCTTCCTTTTACAGTAGTAGTAAGCAGGACTACGGGGAGTCAACAGATCACCCCACAACAGCTTGTAACCGCAGCGTTCACTGCTGAGGTGCTAAAACCAAAGGCAAGGCTACACAACAACATTAACACTGTATCAGTCAGCAGTGGTATCATTTGTGGTGGATAAAATGTCTGACAGGGTGGAATTAACAGCAGAAATGGTGATTATTTGATCCACATCTCCATATGTGAGGATTACTGACAGATGCTGCCATGCCTGGCCATAACCTGAAGACTCTGTAACGTCTGATTCACAGCAGAAATATGCAGATATGCTGAATATTTTATAAATTTACCATATTTCTTTTCTTTTTTTTTTTTGGCAAAACCCTTTAGTGGTGATTGGGCATGAAAGAGATATAAGCAACACCTAAATATTTAAATCTTTGGTGCCAAGAACATTCTTGCTCTACACACACCGGCTGTGTTTAACATTATGTTAAATCACCCACACACATTGTTCTCTATGTTAGCCCAGATACCGGCAGTCTTTAGAGATGTTGTCGAAGGTTGATGGCTGGACCTATCTGGATATGCCACTGTCCAGTCCACTCCCCACCTTCAATGTGCAGAAAAGGAGCAGTCTTACTACATTTGTTCCCTGGATTGACATGCCAGGTAGTGTACCCTGACCACTTCTTCTGCTGCGAAACGTAAAGCTGCCTGGATCAGGTTTTCTAGCGACATAATGAGGAAATGACAACAGATTTCAACATTTGCTGCCAAAATATCTAATCTTGTGATTATCTGTGACATCTGTTTGTAGCCACTAAAGCATGATTAACATTCTGTATAGTTATGTTTGGTCACTGGTCACAGGGAAAGATGGTGGTCTTGGTTTCATATAGAAAAAGTCTCCAGTGACTTGAAACAAGACCCAAAACTGAAACCACAAACCTTGACTAAAGTACTTTTGTTGTCTCACTCTAACCACACAGGGACTCAGGATGTGAACCCATGTGACTCAGGAGGCAAAGTAATGAATTCAAGATTTGGAACTTTTTTTTGGAAGCCAATGGCTCAAATTGTGAGAATACAAGGAGCACTTTCAGAGTGGGAGACTTTATCCTTTTCTTTCTTTTGAAATTATTGTGGATGGGAGTCATATGACCTGCAATTACTGTTGAAAAGGGCCATGTGACAGCAAAGCAATGCAGAGATAATATTCTAAATATGGTGTACATTTTTGGGGGGGTGGTTAAAATATGTTTTGTTTCAAAGCAGTGCATTACTTAGCTTCTGTGCTGGTCTTCCTGTAGGCTTCTCCAAACTGGGTGCGTACCGACCGCCATCGATTGTAGGTAACACACTGACTATGGATAAATCTCAACTTAAAAAATCTAACTAAACCTTCTTATGAATGTTAAATGTTTTTCAGCTTTGGTTGATGGTACTTCATCTTCTCAACAGCACCTGTAGCATCGCACCCACCCAACACCAATACAGCCCTTTGTATTTCTTTATTCCATTGTTATTTTCAGTCTGAATTCCTGCTTATGGATCAAAATCATCAAGAGTTTAGTCTACACAATGTCTTATTCCTCTGGTTTTCTGCCCTGAAGAATTCCCTGTTCTTGTTGGTAGTGCATGCTTATGCTCATGTTAAACATATCTGATCTCTGAGCAGGAACAAAAGAGTGACACAAACCAGACGGTCAGTAACACAGAGCTGCAGATATTTGGCAGTGGTCTGGAAAATGATTTGAGCGCTCATTTAGTCAAAGTTTCCTCATTCTCTGTGTGTATGTGAATGTGTGTGTGTGTGTGTGTGTGTTCCTGTTGTCTGCCCAGTGACACCCAGAGAGAGGCTGCTTCCTCAGAGAATGATTGGTTTGTTGGCGAGACAGTCTGTCTGTGCAGGTGGGAGAACTGCCCATGTCATCATTTCATTTTTGTCTGCTTTCACGACCATCCAATTCCTGTCATTCACTATTTTCCAAGTAGCTAATCAAGCTCTCCTCTCTGTCACCTCCATGTTTCATGTTTGAGCTTTTACTTGTTTCACTGAGATCCAAGCCTCCCTTTTTTTTCACTTCGCTTTCAACAGAACATTTTTTAGGATTTAGATGTAAAACATTTGAAGATGAAGATGTTAAATGAAACTCTAAATTGACCAATTTGCAACCAAAATACAGAAATAAAGCTGTCACATTTACTCTGCACACTCAACTCAACTAATGGAAGTTCTTAACTCTTAACTACAAGAAGTAAGGCCAGTGTGTAATGTGTAAAAGTACACAGTGGCTCAGGACATACAATGAATATTTTTTGCATACTGTACTCTCTGACTGTGCATTAATCTGGATATGTGGCTGCTGAAAAAAAAAACACAAATCCTTTTTTAATTAAGCAATAACAGTTGCTTAATTAAAAAAAAGTGGAGTGTTAAACTGAGAGATACTGGCACTGCTGTGATGACCTCTGGCACCCAGCTGTCCGATACTGTCTGACCTCCTGTACACACTTTTCTAAAAACGTTCAAGTTCAAACAGTTCCGACTCCGATAGCACTGTGTGTCCAACAAAAGTCAAAGTTTAGCAGTTTTTAAAGAGCCAATCCTCTGCCTCTGTTTGGTTTCTCCTTTTCTGTTAGATTTGATACTCAGTGATAGGTTGTTGCAAGGACCAGACAAATAGAAATTCACTTGTTCATCTATTTTGTCTCAGTCAGTGACCTAAAACAGGCCATTTTGGTTTGTTGTAGTAATCTAAAATATGTGGCAAGAGTGAAAGGACATATATTTCAGACAAAATGGTTATAGAAATCTGAGCAGTGGTGAGGAGTCTGCTGAAAGAACTAATCCCTCTTAAAGGTCCAATATAGGGCTGTGCGATATGATACTGTAAACCATGTGATCATGGAAAAATGTGTATGATTTCATGCTATGCTCTATCGTTTATTTCGTTGTGTCACAAATCACACTTTTCATCATTTATCATTTGGACGAGGCTTTGCATTGAACGGCACGAATGCAGGCAGGAAATTTGCATACGCAAACCAGAGTGAACGTGATACAGAACCGGGTTATTCTAACCAACCAGGACAAAACAAGGGGCTCGTACCTAAAACAGGGACTACTTCTGTCATATCGATTTGATTTGGTTTGGATATGAATAGCTTGTCATGGACCAGAAAATCATGCTGCAGACAGGTCCCCACAACAGATTGAAACCACTAACTACTAACCTCTTTCACCACCTACACAAGAATCATGTCATGGAGAGAGTCTACAGACGAGAGCCACAGTACAGTCGAGAGTTCAAAACAAACGGCAGACTCAGACGTTACAAGAGGCTTTTGCCCGCGGCACACCACATGGCAAAGAGTGAAAAAGATGGAAGGAGCTGATGGCTGCCATTGCAACTTACAGTACATCTGCAAAGACTGCTGTACGTGTAAAATGTCATAAGAAATGGACCTTTCCATGTCATCATTTTATATAAACTATTGAAGATATGATGTGCTTTACTGTGCCTGAGGAGAGATTTGTCTTGGACAATAGTGCACCATAATAAACTTAAATACAAACCAGCAAAACAGTACAGAGGAAGAAAACAAGATATTGTTATTTGGATATGAAATTTTGGTCATTTCGCACAGTCCTAGCCCAGTGTGTAAGATTTAGGGGGCTGTATTTAAAGAATATGGAAATATAATCTGAAAATATGATTTCATTAGTGTATAATAATAAAAAAAAGAAAAGAAAAGAAAAAGATCATTTGTTACTTCAGACTTTTATGTCTACAGATGCCGCAGGTCCTCCTCCAGAGACTCTGCCATGTTGAGCCACCATGTTTCTACGGTAGCTCAAAATGGACAAACTAAACACTCTGGCTCTGCATAGGACCTTGAAGGCAAGCGGGTAGCAATCAGTGGTGGAGGGAGCTGCAGTAGTGGATGGCAATGGCATGAGAGTAATCAGCAGATGTACGCCTGCATGCATATGATTGTGTCGCTAGGAAGTAGTGACACAATTGTGAATGAACAATCAGTATAGGTGTGTATTGCAAGTCAAATTCTCAAAACATACATTTCACACGGCCTCGTCACTGCCCTGATAGACTGCCCTGACTGTTTCTAACATCCACAACTTCAGATATTCCCATCAGTATAAAAGTGGGTTTATATTTGCATGCCCTCTGCTAAGTATGTCACTCCGGTGACAGCCGTGTCGTCAGTGTCAATCCACTGAGTGTTTAACATACTGCTGTGTTTACTTCAATAGCTAACCCAAAAGAAATAAGGACCAAATAAAGTTACGTTTCAGTTGTTTCTGTTTCATTTTGGTTTGTTGATCACCCACTCCATCTCTCTCTTTGTTTCTGTCAATCACTCATGCAGTCAGCTGGCCTTAGCTGCAGCGACTGTATCATTTGTCACATTCATGGGCTGTTTGTAACAAATAAACAGGGGGTGCAAAAACAGCAGCAGTCCAATTTGCACAAATAAAGCATGACCAAAATTCAATCCAAGTGATACCACTCTGGAAGTATTATACTGCAACCATAGAAGTCTTTTCTCCAATCACAATGTCTGTTTGGATGCCATATAATATATCTTAGAAGTCTTGTAAGTCTGCTTGCCCAAATCATTTCAGGTACTGAGGAGCCACTGGAACTAAACCCTAGAAACTTAGTCCCTGTTGTGTATTCTTTTTTTTTATTCTTACCACATCTGACCATGAAAATTAGGCAAATTAGTCCAAGATCAAATAAAAAAAAACATATTGTTAGAGACACAATTTGGACACTCGAGGAAACAAGACAACACCGAGCCTTTGTGTTGTTTGCTTTAATTTGCTGTTACGTGGTGCTCTTTTGATGGGATGCAAAGGACATGTGCAGTGGTGGAAATGGAGACTGCAGAGTGTCTGTCAAGCAGTGACAGTATGCTGTTTTATTTATTTGATATTTATTTCTGATTTAATTTGTATCTGCATTGAAACTATTAGCTCTAGTCATCTTAATTGCCACCTTCTTCCTTTATCTCATCACATGCTGTAACTTTAATGTTAATAACCTTTATGGGCAAGAAATGTCAGCCCCCTCATTCTGTTTTTGTTTGACCAATAGATGTTCGGCACTGCAAACTTCTTCTCAATAGTTCCTGGGCCACTCCAAAGCAGTACCCATTTTCTGGGAACAGGAACTTGGAACTTTGTCTTGGGTAACAGTGCGTCACACAGCTGCAATTAACTTAAACACAATAAATAGCCAACAAAACAGTACCAGTAACAAACCATAGACACAACAATAATTTGAATGATTAATTCATGAATAAATGAAGCTATACGCAAGTTGTTGTAGCCCTGACTTTTGCGTTTGACCAATAGGAGATGTTCAGCACCGCAAACTTCTTCCCAATAGTTCCTGGGCCATTTGAAAGTAGTACCCGTAAGCAGAAACCTTTTTGGGAACAGGAACTAGGGCAGAGGAACTAAATTTATACCCTGATTCTGACGGTCAAAGTGAGGTTGATCAGCTCCTAAAAAGGTTCCTGTGTTCCTAGAAAAGTTCCTACTGTGAAAGCTTGAAAACTTCTTGTTCTCTCAGTTTGTTTCACTACGCAGACAACCATCAGTGTGAAAACATGGAGAACCATTTGGGCAATCAATCACGACAGGATTGCTTTTGAGTCTTTCAAGTATTTTTTTATCTCAGCTCCTCCTCCTCCTACTCCTCCTCCTCCTCACTCTCCATCATCATCTTCATCTCTCATTTATCTCTCTCTCGCTCTTTTTCTCTCTCTCAGCAGGAATGCTCTGCCCAGTCACAGTCCAAGAACAGCTCCTTGTCCCTCCCCAGCACAAGGAAAACAACCATCCAGGCACACACACTCATTAACAAATAAACTCATGCTGGTAAAGTGAAAAGCATACAGACTTACACACATACACTCTCTCTCTCTCTCTCTCTCTCTCTCTCTCTCTCTCTCTCTCTCTCTCTCTCTCTCTCACACACACACACACACACACACACACACACACACACACAGACTCCAAACATGAGCATTGAGTGGCCACATTAATTACATGAGCAGTGGGGGTTCCCCTCCCTGCCATGTCCACTGTGGGCCCTGAGATATTTAATAAACCTGTCACCGCCAGGACTCCCTACCTTAACCTAGAGCTAATGAGACACACAACCACAACACACACACACACACACGCACACACTCACACACACACACACATATGGAGTGGATGTCAGGTCACAGGGGTTTGCCACTTGCAGCTGAACTGGAAGCTGGTGTGATGCCACACTGTCAGTCCATCCTAACAGTCCTAATCTAATCGCCGTGCACTTTGATCCAGTTATATATACATATCCTTTATTTAAGCAGGTAAAAAAAAGACTCTTTGAGATTTAAATGTCTGTTTCAAGAGAGGCCTGGCCATGACAGCATCATTACACAGAAACAGTAAACACAAACAAAACACTGCACACACTGCAAATGAATGAAATTCAAGGTCAGGGACAGAAAACAGTTATGACGCTCCAAAGAAGACTATTAAAGGACAATTATAAAAAGACAATTTCAAAACTGAAAAACAGCTCTTACATGGTGAGAGTGTTGCTTGGTATTCTGTTACATTTACCACAAGTCACTGTAGATAAAGGCATTAGCTAAAAATGTCATATGCTATTTCTGCATCACACAGGTGACAATGACGTTTTAAACATGTAATTTCTGACTCAGTCGAAAAGATTTGAAGTCTTTAAACCTACCGTGTGCAATTTATTCAGCCCTGTATACAGTAAATGAGTGCAGGCTGCAGTTCAGATTCTCACTATGGAGCTGGAGTTTGCCCCGCTGTACCGGACACATCCAGAACTGTGAATGTTGTGTACCGTTACACCCCTGGTTACTTCTGTTTTTTTTGTCTGTTGTCTGGTTCTGAGATTCAAAACAATTCAACAATGAAACTTGGTGATACTTGGTGAAACTTGATCTGAAGACTGAAACACAGTTTTACAACTGGGCTCCATCAGCTCTCTATTCATTCTGGAACATGCACATGAACACTCCCAGCGTCCCAGCATAGAGCATTTCTCTCCCTTTTTGGACTTTTTGGAGTAGTTTCTGGATCTGTTCAGACCGAGATTGTCTGTCCTTGGGTCTCTTTTAGCTCAGGGGTCTTCATCCAATGATGCACATCAGGTTTGAGTAGGTTTTCTACGTCTCCATTTCCAAAATTTGGCACCCTTGAAGACCCATCGTGGCGTGATTAACAAAAACCTTGTTCTATTTTCAGCCTCGAGCAGAGATGCGATTCAAAGCAGCCTCAAAGAGGAGCGCTCTGGAATTTCAAACAGGAGTCGGTGACACTTGATGCTTTGACTTGGGGTCTGCAATGCGCTTTAGCCGTCAGTGTGAACTGACGCGCACCGCGGGTGACACAAACACCGTAAGCCTCTACATGCTGTACGGCAAGTCAGTCGGAGAAATCGCGGTCAACCTACATCTGCCACACTCCAAAGCCCTGTGTGTACAGAGGGCTACTGCGAGCCATGTCAAGCATCCGTGTGCCAGAGAGCAAGACTGTGTGAGTGTATGGACAGCTACTGTATGTGAATGCAAAAGTATGGCCAAGAGAGAAACCGAGAGAAAGTGTGTGTGCATGTGTGTGTGTATTTTTATCCAGACACGGTTTTAGAGTGATGATAGGATTAGATTAGGCTGACAGTAGCAACAAGGCCAGCGTATGTCTGAATCCTCAGATCTGGCAATCTGGGGGGGATTAAGGTAGAACAGACACACACACACACACACACACACACACACACACACACACACACACACACACTTGTGATTTTCACTCATCGTGTCTACAGATAAGACACACAGCACAGCAGACTATGTACTGTATATACACTGTCGCTTACAGCCACACACACGCTTATGTACTCAGATATTACATACGGGCATCAACACACACAACACACACAAGCCCCCTCTCTTTCCAAAGGAACACACTCTCTAACACACACTCATACACGCGTACACACACACACAAGGCTGCCACAAGACACAATAACCTGATGAATTCTGTTTCTCTGTTTTTCTGCAATCTACCCAAATCCCACATCCCCTAACTACCACCTCATGCCTCACACAGACACACACACACACACAAACAAATCAACCAGCCACCTACACACGCACACACACACTCCGATTATGGGTCCTGAGGCCCACCCAGAGGTGGCAGGCACCGTACCACACAGTCAGCCTGTCTCCTAAAATTGTTTTCTCTTCAATCAACCTAGCGGGGCCAGTTTGTCATGCAAATGCGGCCCTGGCTTGCCTCCCTTTGTTGCTTTGACAGATTAGCGAGTGTGTGTGTGTGTGTGTGTGTTTGTGTAGGTGAGTGCGACATCCACGGAGCACCGCATTTCTCCATTTTTCTCCTCTTTTATTTTTTCTTCTCTTCCAGTAATCCACAGTGTTTGGAGAAATATCTGCTGCATCTCTTGTCTTTATTTGTTTCTATCCATCTATAATACTCTGTTTGTCACTCTCACTCTTTGTCTCTGTCACTCTCTCATCCTTTCAAACTCTCAGCGGCTCAGCATCCATCCATTTTTGGTTCATTTGTTTATTTTTCCCCATGATGATGTATTGAACTGTTAAATCTGAATAGATTAAAAAAAAAAGATCTGAAAGATTTAACCATTAAGCAACAGGTGGTTTTAGGTATGTCATATTTGAATAACAGGTAGCATGACTTAACTGTATGTAACTGTATATTGTTATCAGACTAATGGAACCAGAGAATGAATCGGATTTTCATTTAATTTTTTGTTGGGAATTGATCACACTCTCCTGTGCTGCACTGTGAGATAACGTGAGAGGTTTCATTGTATAGTTAGCGTTTATGGCTAACATGACTTTAAATGAACTGGATGAACTGAATAGCCACTTCGCTAAGCCAGCTAAGCATGAGTAAAATCATAGAATCAGTATTGAGCTAAGTGCTAATCGTGGTTTCACGTCTGTAGCAACTGATAATGTAATAAAGCCAATAATGTAATAAGTTATTGGCTGGTTATTATGTTATTGCATGTATATAGCATTTAAAAAATCGTTATCCAATAATGTAATAATACATAACTAGGACTGCATTTCTTGGAAATTAAAGATTATTTTGCAGTTTTTGTGCAGTTTGCTCATCAAAAAATAGATATAGTGGATGGCATAGTGGCATGACTTAGTGGAATGTGCTAGAATTCAGGAAGAGAACAGTGGTCATGTGACCTACATGTGTTTGCTCAGTGTTAGATGAAAAAGTCTAATCTAGTTATTACTAAGTTATTACATTATTGGCATGTTATTACATTATTGGCTGTATTACATTAAAAATGGCCAAAATTATTACGTTATTGCCAGGTATTACATTATTGGACTTTACTACATTATCGGTTGCTACACACCTCTTTACCCAAGAAAAAGAGTGCACTATTGTTAGAGGTGAAGCTAGCTGGATGAGAATTAATAAGAACGTTTTAGCTAGCTAACAGCGCGCTAGCCTGGAAGAGCCACATTGGAAGAATAGTGCCCTGAAGCAGAAAACTCTACGATAAATATTGATTAAAAAAAAACACATTTGTTCAAGAAATAATGATGTAACTTTGGCATTAGCCGTGCAACAATTGGTTCAAAAGTTTAAAGGTATTTCTGGAAATAGCTACCCATCAAAACTTCCCAGAAATGTTAAACCCCATTTGACTCTCACACATGAGGCTCCTACTGAGGTTTTATGTCCATTAGTTGGTAGAGCACAAAAGTGCTGGGTGCATTTCTTTATTTTCATCTTCAGATGAAAGCATGAAATATTGCTCGCATTAGCACAAGCTAAAGGACAACAACAACTTGCCCAAGAAGCTTCAACAATCAGTGAAAGACTCTTTCCATTTTTCTGGTCAATGTGTTACGTGTCACATTAAGGAACACTATTGATCCATTTCAAACTGGCTGATGGAAACACATCTAATTCACATTTTTTGTGGCATTTCAAAGGTTTGCGTAAAATTAGCTTGACAGTTGGATGAAAACATATCTTTGGTTGCTCTCTTGCTTTCTATTAGTCACCCCTGTTTTCACTTTTCTTATATATCTGCCCCCCTCACTTTTCTCTCTCTGTCTTCCTCTCATCTATTTGCCCCCCTTTTCACCCCTTTCCCGTCCTTCTTCACTTTTCTATCCCTCTCTTGCACCCCTTTCTTCTCCTCTTTTATCTCTCGTCCCCCTCTTTCTCCACTCAGTCATCTATCTACTTCTCTGTGTCGGAGCATTACAGAGCCGTCAGAGTCAATGGTGTCCCAGTCAGCAGCGCAGGTCAGGTAATGAATCTCTCCCCTCCCCTCTGGAGCCCAGTGACACGGACCTCTTTCATCACCCGGCTCAGTGGGGGCAGGACAGAGCGGGATGGAGATGCAGGTCCAGGTTAGTATGGAGAGACCACCATACAGGGCTGGCACACAGCAGAGTGGAGCATGATGTGGCTAGGTCAAAGAGCCAAGCTGAAATATATACTTCAGGATATGGAACTATTCACGGGAACTCACACATGCAGTATTTTTAAAAATACAAAAAATCCCTAATTAACTAGAAACTTTAATACATCTCAATTTAGACATGAATATTAGCAAAAATCAAGGTAAAACAACCAAAACATATTCAAATGAATAGCTGGAACATTTGGACTGTGTAAGTCCAAATATTATTAAACTAATCATATTCTAAAACATGCACACAAGATAATTTGTTTTCAATTACAG
>CP136885.1:8175674-8195674 GCA_033000465.1 Sciaenops ocellatus
TTTCAGTTCATGTCAATAACTTCATGATTTACAACTGACTTTTAAAGGATCTGGAGAATCCCTGGGCAACGACTATCTGGTGGTGTGTGCTGTTTCTGAGCGGACCTCTTGGATGCCTCTGTGCCGTTGTGACTTCAGACACTCTGCCTTTTCCACTCAGTCCTGCTATCGGCCTACGAGCTGACCTCGATGATCTCAATCTGCCCACACCTCTGGCCAAGGCTCTTTAACTTAACCGTCCTCTCCAGTGGAAAACTGACAAACTGGCCCAAAGAAAGCAACAAACGGTCCAATCTAAAGTGCCTTTCGCATTTAGAGGGCTCGTTTCACAACAAAAAATAATCGTCACTGTCATCATCGTCGTCATTATCATTAGGTACTGAAATGGTGTTTAGCCAACACACTGCATGAGAGAGATGGAACAGAAAAGTGTGCCTTCCCTGCCTCATTTAGTTTCTGTGCCCATTTTCAGCAGTCTCTGGTAATTAATCTCATCTGTTTCATCAGTATGAGAGACACAGTACACTAATCTGTGGCAACTCACTGACTAGTCTGTCTCTTTCAAAACCAAGAGGACAACCGTGGCTAATACTCACAATGCATCTTATTTCTCCATCAGAACTATGAGCCTATGTGATTTTTTCAATGTGTCAGTGTGGATTTGGCCACATTTCTCCAGTGAGTGACATTGAGAAGAATTTGAGAAATCTCCAGTGCCTAGCTGTGGAATGTGAGCACGAGCTACTGCCAGGAGGAAGAATGGAAAAGAAGTCAGTAGCAGACAGTCAAGTGGGGTGTTGGGGGGGGGGAGGAAACACAGGGGAGATTACGATACCTTACATTTTTGTAGACCACAAATAGCCTTCATCAATTTACACATCTAATTTAGATAAATTGCCCAAATGCAGTAAATTGAAGTGCTCGTCTGGGATTTATTCTTTTCGCAGTGTTGCATTACGCCATACTTTTTAACCAGGAGAGAGAAAGAGGAGCTGGACCCATCCCGAAAAACAACCATGAGTAATTTTCCACTGATATAACCACCAAAACACTGCTGCAGCACCACACATGACAGAGTTATGACACACACACACACACACACACACACACACATCGGCCAAAAGCATGTATGATTCCCCCATCACCCCAAATCCCCCTTTTCCTGACTCCAATCTTTATCCGGCTTTCTCTTGCCCCACGTGTTTTCTTTCTCTCCAAAGTCCCGCTGGTTCGGTCCACAGAGCGCAGTGTTAACATTGTAATTACAGACGTGGGCTACAATAATAAGAATGTGGGGAGTGGGGCCCAAACCTCTGGCCACTTTCTTCCTGTGCCATTTTCTTCTACTTTGATTGTTTCCACTGTGTGTATGTGTGCGACAGCGGGCCAAAGATATTAGCAGTGTTGTGGTGGGCCAGTGAGCTGATACTGGCTGAGACCCCTCAACCGAAATTGAAACACAGGCATGAGCCCGGTCCGTCTGTGTGCTAATCGCTAGCAGGCGTCCGCCCCATCCCTGGCCTGGCTCCAGACCACAAATTCATATAAAAAAGGCAGAGTCTGCTCACCGCTGCGCTGGGTGTGAAATCTGGCCAGGTCTCACCAAAGCAAGGGCAAAAATCCCCAAGTTGAATCAGGATACAATGTAGGCCCACACTAATATTTCATTTACATTTTGTTTCAATAATGTCCCAATAATTAATTGATATGACCGAATCGATTGAACGCACAGCCAGTTTATCAAAAGGTTTTACATCTGCTGTTCTAAACACCCGGTGTTTTCCTGGGAACAGTCCTCTGGCACTCAGTGGGGGTTATCATGCTTTCAAAAAAAAAAAAAAAATCATATTCCTGCACGTTTACAACATCCTCCAGACTAATAATATTCCCCATGAGGAATTCTCACTTTTTGTTGAACTTTCAAATGTTTGACATGTTAATAGCTAACTGGAAGAGCAGGTGTTAGACGCTTAGACATGATGGCCACTAACCAATAGGTGTCATGAGATCCTAGACCTTAGTGCTTAACTTTGTGACCCTACTTTTTCCTGCCTTCTCTCTGTCACTTATTAGCTTTAAATTACACTTTTCTATACAAAATGCGTGCACATATTTCGCTCTTTAATATATTTTAAACTGGGCCAATAACATAGCTATACTTAAATCACAATTGAAACGTTTCCATGAACTATGGGCTAGATGAAAGTTTTATCATCTTCACAGGCTCCAACTCACGCTGCTCTCTCGCCCACACGCATCGTCCAGCAGTTGAACTGATCAGGGATCAGATAAACGCCACAGTAGCTCAGTGCACCTTGTATTTGATCAGATGTGTAGAAGGTGTTGCTGCTGCTTTTTTTGATCAATGACTAATTCAGTGTAATTTCACTGTAACTTTATCTGCCATTATCACAAGGCCAGAGGAAACAGACCGTGGACATATAAAGAGAAACAGACAGTGAGTGGATATTTCCACACTTTGAGAGGGGTAAAATTACGTATGCGACTTTGAGAGAACGAAGCACTTAAACCTTTCCAACATTAGGCTGGAGTGTGTCTCTTCAGACTTCAATCAGATACGCTGCAATCTATCTACATAGAACTGTTGGTATGAAATCACTGCTATACAGATCATCATCCTATCAATCATTTCTGTTCATTCAGAGCAGCTGTTACAGAAACATACAACTTTCATAGACAATTTCTTTATGCAACAAGCTAGTACTAATATTTCAGTAACGTAACAGATTTTCAGTACTTCAGTACCACTGATGTTTGGTGCCATCATGGCCACATATGTAAAACGACTACTGAAACAGCAGTGTTATCCAAAATAATAACTTTTTTTTAGATTCACATTAAAGCGATGATTTATTCTGTCATTTGTATGTCTTTATTGCTTTCATATTAGGGATTGTCTATTACCATACTCATCAATTATTGCAAAGAACACAAAGTTTTAATACAATTTAGGAAATATCAGAAACTCATATGGTTACAATTTCACTGAGGCTCTTTAGCCCATACTGCTTACAATATGTGCCATTACTACTGTCCAGATGGTGTTGCAGATAATTTTTTCCTGTAGCCTTGCTCTTATTTCAATAACGCTATGAACACAATGGAAACAAGTCCGTCCTGACAATAGGACTGGTCCTACACACAGCAGAAGGTTCTGTGCTCATCATCTGGAGGCCACCTGTTAGTAGCCGAATGTTCTACATTATCAAAATGACAAGCTCAAGGCTCATATGGATGGGCCATCCTTTCTACTGTATGTTCTTAAGTATGGAAATGCAGAACTCGTAGGCTGCGAGGATGAGAAGGTTCAAACAGCCACTGCAGAAAAGAGATGCATCTCCTCTGGAGGGGGTTACAATCAGGGTTTTACAGTTTGGTTTCAGCATCACCAGTGTGGTGACATTAAATAAAACCTGCTGCACCATGTTCACATGCAACAGGAAAAATAGGATCAAGTAAGCGTGCTCCGAACCGGCATTTGCCAGCAGACTTGTTTCAACAAATTTCCATGCGACCGTTCAGAAACCCGGCTTCACTGGATGTTCTCCATACGTTTTCGTAACTCAACATGATTATAGCTGAAACACAAGGATAATGAGGCTGCTGCGAGTGGTGGATGTCAAAGCAGACTTCTTAAGTGGTGGAATAGGGAACATGTCCAATCCCTGTAAAAAAATATAAATTTGTCACTTTTCTCTGGCTTCTGCACAATCAAAATCTAAACAAAATATATTGGTTAATTTTTTTTTTTCCACTGACCACCTGACAAAAACTAAATGCCTCAAGTTGTGGAATCGTTAATAAGCTGACATCATCATCATTTACTCTGTAACTGAGCTCAGGGAGTCTTTTGAACGAAGCAAAACTCTTGATTTTTTTATTAGGGAGTTATTAAAAAACGCTATTGCCAGATGTGGCAGAAAAGTCCCATGTCAAAATTGGGGAAATGTGAAAAATAGACGCTGGCAATTTCTTTCTGCATGAGGAAAACTGATCAGTTCAATTGAAAGCTTACTTAACCACAATAATTTTGACACTCCAACATTTCGATATTAGATCAAATTTTCCAAAACATATTTAAAGGAGGTTGAGAAGAGAGTGGTTGGGGGGTAAAACAGTGCATTGATATTGCTTGTTTGCTTTTCCCCACTGCAAGCAGCAGCCAGACTTTATTAGCCATACATATTTAAGTTCTGGTTTAAAGGTTTAAAGCAAGGAAACCGCTTCAGAGTCTGTTTTTATTCACTATCAAGACATTGTTTCCATCTGAGGAAGCCCAGATCAGTTTAGCATAAATATAGATCATTAAATACTTTTTTAAGGTATCATTTTTTTAACGATTATGTTCCATATTAACGTGCGGTAGCAATTTTGGAAGATTTTCCACCAGTCAATGGTGCACTGCTCTGCTGAAGTCTTTTCATGGCGACTTCAAATGACAGATCATTCACCCTGTATAATTATGAAAGGGGGCATTAAAAACAATAACAACCACAGCCGTCACGACTAGAACAACATGTTGTACTTGACGCTGAGCAGAAATCACTGGTGGCTCCCTCAGTCCATTTGCTTTCATGTCTTTTTCCACATCAGCACACGACAAACAAACATATCGGAGCGCACTGTGTCCTGCCTCGCCCCCGCCTTCTTCCACACACACTGTATTTACCTGCCTCCTTTGGCTCTGGACACACATTGCAACATGAAACCATTAAGTGAGAGGGTAGGCAGAGCCTTGATAAGGAGGTCTTATCTGTACAGTGAGTCAACAGACGCCAGAGCACTCAGAACCTGCATCACTTCCAAGAATCTAAACAGATGCTGTTGCACATTCCTCCTAAGACAGCCCCCCCTCCCTGTATCTCTACCTCCTTAATCAACCACCCATTAAATTGTGCTTTTGTTTGCCACTCTGCCAGCTATGTATTAATATGTTGTAAGACTTCAGATATTGGTGCACTTGTGCACGGCAAGTCCTTAAGTGACTCCTCCTGCATGTGTTTTTGAGGGTTGAACAGGTTCAGCCAAATTGGTTGCATCACTACGAGGGCTGAGATCCAGGGCAGCGCTGCAGTCACAGAGACTTCAGCTGCAGCGTAGGCCAAGAGACACATCTATTGAGGGAGGAAGTTTACACACACATTTAAGAGAAGACAATGAGCTGGAGAAAACTATTACCAGGCACATCAGGGACCTACAGTACAGGCCATCTCAAGTCCTGAGAGCATCAGAGTCGGCACTGCTTCCAAACATTCATATGCGGCAATATCAAAAATATAATGACGAGTACTTTGGCACGATTTTCCACAAACTGCTTTGACTTGTCAAAACTCTGACAGGTTTGAACAATAGCTGCAGCACACAAGTAAAGCAGCTCTATAAATATTAAGCTTGGTAATGCTTCTTAAATTCTTTTTGGGTCATGAGGACATGACCTATATGAATTATACTTAACTACTATGAATACAGTTTGAATACGATGATGCTTCTGTGTCAGAAATAGCAAATTCAGAAAGTTGGTGTCCTTGTAGAACTTTCTCTTTTTGTGTTTGCAGCCACATGTTCATGGTTGCGCTGTGGGACATGGATGTCACGTAGCCACAGTGTTCCGAACATAGAGTCGGTCTGTGCTTTTGCACCACTCATTGCTTCGGGGACAGTCGCTGTTGTCACCAATAGAATGTAATTGAAAACAGATCCAATTATAGAGCGATTTTAAACGCATGAAGTCAAAACTTTCAACTTCTTTGCATGAGAAGTCATCATGAAAGGTCTAGATACCTCACAAAATTCGACACATATGACTGCCAGGGGTAAACAAGGCCACACACACTAAGCCTAGAGGTGGACAGCTGATATGTAAATAATGCTGGACATGACACGAGTTCAAACTGACAACAGTCTGTATTCATGAAGGGGAAAGGAGATGTTTTTACATCCACCTTGAGATAAGTGTTTAATACTCAACAGACAGGTTTTGGATGGATGGATGACTTTTATAGGAGCAGATAGGGACGTACAAACTCAGGCTAGCACAGACTTGTTAAGAGGACATGCCCCGACTAACTTACTCCCTCTGGTTGAAATGAACAAAAAAAAATATGTGGGATGAGTCCAATAATATTGAGTGAGAAAGGCAGAGATAATAAGGAGACAAGAAGAAAAATGACAGGCCAAGCTTTGTGCTTAGCGAGTAACTAAGAGATATCAACACAACAGAGGCTACTATAACAGCTTTTCCCCCACAGAAGATATTACCACTCCTTATAGTCACAGCCTCTTGGCCCACTACAACTTGTGCGATTACATATCAGTAAAAAGGCTAAAGTTCAACCAGAAAAAGAAGAAAACTTTCAACTCTCTATTATAAAGGTTGGTACAGAAGTGTTTATCGCTTGCATTCAGCATTATAACACATCATCATGTGGGATTAGGTCTGTCCAGTCTAATTCAAAATTCAAACTTTTGTTGGAGCACAGGAAAAAAAAACCAAAAAACAACTAAATATTGAAAATGTACCATCTATAAGCACAACAGACATTCTGAAGTACTTTGCCTTGTGGTGCAACCAAGGCTCTTAAAATTCACAGCCTGACCTATTGCAGGCCCTGTGGACCCATCAGTGAAGTAAGCTATTAAATGAAAATGGAGGGCGATGCAAGCGAGCAAAGCCGTGCGGACCGAATAATCACGACACAGACGCATCTGAGAGGCAGCATGTGGAAATACTTTGGGTTCTACAGCGTTGATGATAAAATTACCAACAAAGATAAGGCTGTAAAAAGCAGCTGCCTGACTCGCCACAACGCCAAATCTGACTTACCTATTAGCTGAAACCCAAGAAAGGCAGCAGAAACAATTGGACAAAAGGTCAACTGTCACCTCATCTATGTTATACGGGTTCATTTGAATTAAATCTAATGACTTATGTGTCCCACTCAAATCTGTTTGTGACTTTCTGAATGTGACTGGGAGGAATAAAGGCAAACAATCCAATTTGACATGATGGTAAAAGTCGACCTCCTTCGGGGCCTTGTGACTTCATCTTGGCAACATCCCGCCCAACAGGACCTGGGTATGGTGCTGTGGGAAGTATCGTCTCCAATAATGGTTAAAGAACCGTTGACTGTGTTACGGACTGGCTTTGGCGAGTCACTCTGATTCTTTGCTGGCCGGATCTGGAAAACCTGAGAATGAGGCTGAATCAGCAATGATTGACTAATACAATAATGACAGCAGAGTTCTTTCCTTGTTATACTGCTGACTGGCCAACTCAAAGCCAAGTCAAACAAATGTAGATCCATGTAAGAACAGACAAATGTACTGGCTGGACAACTGGACATCTGAAGAACAACAGGCATTCAGTAGACCACTCAGTATGAAATCAAAATGATCTTATTCAGCATGTGCTCCTAACATGAGCCTCTCTGCATCGCCACACATACTCTGACCAAGCACGACAGGGAGACTTTCCACATAATCTGAGCCATTGGTCTGGCAGAGGTAAACCAGCCATTTTGTTTATCCCTTAAAGAACAACTATTACATTTACTGGACCGCTCTGGACAGCGGGAACAAAATAAAATACACTCACTTTTTCTGTACGTTTACAGCAATTTCTGCCCATGATTCCCTTTGTCAACGAGAGGGCTGAATATATTTAGATCCAAGTATAGCTGGTGGCTGCCAGAATGGATCCCTCAGGAAACAGAAAGATGGCATGTTCCTCTAGAGTGCTGCCTTAATGATCTCTCAGGCTGAAAGACACATCATTTTTCATGTATTTTATACATCCACGGTCAAAAACAACGCAGGCTACATATAAATCAGCTCACCACACAAAACACACACACAAACACACATACTTGACCGAGAGATATGCGAGGTAAATGTGACTCACAGGAAATTTTAATTGGCTGCCAGCAGCCGGATGTGCGTCTGCGGCCCATCTCACTGTCTGCACACTCACCGCATCTGACGGCGAGTTAATAAGCGGTACAAAAGGCCAGCTTTACAGAGATGTGTTCATGCCGGAAAAGCTGGACACCAGGTGTGCAATCTTTTGAATTAAGAAGTTGACACAATGTCTTGGATACTCCCTCTACAAAGCTAAGAATAGCACTGGTCCCAAAAGTCTATTCATTAGAAGATAACAACCTTTACAAAAGACTTAACCATTTATTTACTAAACCAAAAAAAAATTTTGGATTGAAATTAATTGGACACTTACTTGATCAGTCTTTTTTGTATTAGTATCTATGCATTGTGAGCATGTGCACACATATGGGAAAAAAAAAAACATGATGCTAAAGGGCCATGGCCACATTCTAAAAGTACCATATTTGCCCAAACAGAAGACAACTTTTTTTCCTGAAAATTATGCTTGATAAAGCAGAGGTTGTGTTGTATTTGAAGACTAGTCAATTATGCATTATTCAGAACACAAGAGCTGCATCATGGATTGTTTGTAGCCTAAATGTTGCAAGGGTAGTGAGTGTCTACAAGTTCATTTACAGTGTGTAAGTCAGCCCTAAAAATGTTTCATTAGTGCAGTGTAATCTACAGGACCGTGTAGACACAGAGGAAATAAATTCATGAGTGTCAAAAGGGTCTTCTTCCCAGAAACACATCGCGGACTGAATCATCAAGTTACCGCTATCATAGATAGAAGATGAAACATTCAAAAAAAAAATGCTTCCAAGAGCCTGACTGGAGACTGCATGTGACTCATAGACAAGCTACATGAATGAGGCTTCTGCCTTAATGTTAGTACATGTTTTACATAATCAGGATCGTTTTCACTTTTTTCTGCTTCTGTGAGGATTTGCATTTATCTTTTCTCCATTTCCTATCATTATGAATAGAATATTTTGGGGTTTTGAACTGTTGGTCAGACAAAACAAGCAATCTGAAAACATCGCCTCAGGCTCTTCAAACTTGCAATGCAACTTTTTCACCACTGCGTTGCACTATCATCATAGAAATAATGACACATTAATCTATAATGAAAACAATCATTACTGGCCACCCGAAAACGGTGCTTTATTTAGATGATCTACTTAAACTAGTTCTGTATGGGTGGGTTGGTGTGTGACGAAACTCTTAATGTCTGAGCGTCAGCAGAGCTGCAGCCGCAGAACCATCTAGATGTTGTGCCAGCCCAGAGCAGCTGTGCAGCACCCAGTAGTTAGGGCACCACTGTGCAGGGTTATTGAGGACACCAAGGGCAGCGTTTCTCATTTATGCATTTGTGTCCATTCTCTTCATTGTTGCAGACAAGTCAGTGTTAACCTTCATGGATTTAGGAGGAAATTTAAATTTTTATGGAGATTCAAACAATAATTTTGCACAATTAAGCCAAAATGAAACTCTCGGAATGTGCATGGCTGCAAGGAACTGCGTTGAACTGATGTTTGCAGGAAGCTGACTGTACTTTTTCGAAGGCCGTGACTAAATGATTTGCTCCATCAATTATTTTATCAAATCGATTCATTCTTTGTTCCATAAACTTATCAGAAATTAGTCAGTAATACCCATCACAATTTCCTGGAGACCAAGGTGTCTTAAATTTGTTGGTTTCATTCAACCAACAGTCTAAAAGACAAAGATATTCATTTTACAATAATACTCTAAAAGAGAGATAAGATTTTTTTAAAAATCAGGTAATATTCAATTTTGAGAAGTTGGAAACAGAGATATTTTTAGCATTTATACAAGTAATCAATAAGATGTGTACCTTCAGCACCGTTTGTGCATCAGAGGAACAGGACAAGGATTGAAGCTTTGTGCATCAAACCAGTGCTGACTCCATTACCTTTTATTTGACCTGACAAGTCTTTTTTAAGCTCCACAGCTCCTTAGCACTCACTTGTTTTGATTCTGACTAACACACATCTGGATATTTGCCAGAGCCCCTCAGATTAATTCAAAAGATAACAGCTGTACATTCCTGTGAATATGTCTAATTGATAAGAGTCATGATTTGGTCGGAATTAATTTGGTAATGATTAAAAGGCTCTCCCTGTACTCAGCCAGCAGAACACAACAGGAAAATAATGGTTTCAATGGAGGTAACAAAAGCACTCAGGGGATACTAGTGTATCAGTGTAATGCAACAGTGACTTCAATGCTAAATAAGAAAGAGGTAACAGGATCTGTGTGTGTGCATGGGTGTGTGCGTGCATTTGGGAATTGTGGGAAAATTGGTTTATGGGTTCTTCTAAATCATGAGACATTCGAGCGGGTATTTGGTCAGAGGAAATGACAAGGAAAGATGTTGTTGACAAGCTCGAGGTGGCAGACCTGGCATTAGGCCCACTAAGCAGCACATAAACACTCTATTCAATTTCATGGCAGTCGTTTTAATGGGGCACTGCTTCAAAAAAAAAAAAAAAAAAAAAAAAAAATTACCACATTTTCTTGACAAGTCCTCTCTTTGAACAAACAATCTGTAACTGACTACAGCTCACTTTGAGCTGCAGGTCCTTCAGTGCCAGCACAATACTACACTCTCTGCCATCAGTTCCAATTGACTCCCTATTAAATTACTACCCTCCTACCGCAATTTCATCCTGTGCCCTAACTGTTGGTTATAAGATTTGCTTGGCAGCAGGAGCGGCATGGTGCTCACTGACAAAGTCGTATGTTTCGCCAGAGGAGCATGAAAAACTGGATAATAAATAAGCAAAATTAAAATGTATCCAGTGATTTCGCTGTTGAAAAAGCAGCATCATGAGAGTGGAGGAGATGCACACACACCTCTTACTTTTTTTCTCCTGCTGGTTTAGTCTACTGACATAAATAATAATAATGATAATAATAATAATAATAATAATCTTTCTGTGCCTCTATTCCCCAAACTGTGTCATGCTGCTTCAAAATAAATAAAGATAGAAATTGACTCCTTTCTCAAAGCCCTCCCCAAATGAAACATTGTGTTTTGGTGAGTACCACAGCCTGCGTAAGTCTGGGGCAACATCATTTGGTAGTCGGGTCTTACCAGCTGTGGAAGGAATCCTGTTTATCAAGTACTAAGACCACAGAGTCCAGAGGGACATTTCCTCTGCACCACAATAAACACTTCTACAGAAGGAGGATGATTCTAATGAACAACAGCAGCAAATGACAACATAATTTCTGCCAAATGATGATCTATGGAAGTGTAATCACATGGGAATGCAAAGCATGGCTACACACAGACTGCGACCAAAGATGAAGGAAGATATAAACAGACTAAGAGACAAAACTAATTTTAGATTATTGGTCAACTGGCACCAGAACGAAGCGCCACAAAAATAAATGAAAGTCTAGATAGAGAATGAGTGTGACATTTTCTTTACTTGAGATTTGAGTTGTGTTTTGCGCAGACTGCTGTGATTATGTTTCTATGCACGCGTCTCAGTTACCTTACAAACGGTTTCAACATCCCAGGGCAGGATGGTCTGTAGATCAATGAGCTCGCAGGACACTCCCAGCTTCTCTTGAGCCATGTTGGCCACCTCCCTCATCACATGGATCTGAACAGAAAAAGAAATACTTTTAAATCTAGTAGTATAAAAGATAAAGATAATAAAAGATAATGCAGTTTGGCCAGGCTTACACTAAAAAAATCTGAGGTGATTGACAACATGTACGTTTTTAAGTGCAATATTTATCGGAATACATGCACCGTGGTTCTAGTATTAATCTGAGAATCTCTAATTCCAGAGCTGTTATCGAATCATGTAAGTGCATCAATAACATGCAGAATGGCTGCAAAATGGCACAAAATACGCATACAATTCAAACACTGGGATATATGTACTGCAATTATAACAAACTGCAACACAGTACAGAGAGAAGAAAGATTTTTCAGTTTGGATACATTTGTTTTGGATTAGTTGCTTAAATAAAACGATAAAAAAAAAGAATCACACAATGTGTGATTTATAAGAATTGGTTCACAGTCCTACGTTATTACACATCTACCCTTAAAGTCAAACTGTTACCCTTAAACTCACTGTTCAAACTGGTATTTATAATCAGTAATTCAATAATAAAAGGCACTGATTTTATTATATGTTCTGCAGAAGGACACTCAGGCCCCCAAAGAACAGTGTCTAATAAACAGAAAGTTGAAAACAGCCATTTAAGCCTCAAACATGGCGTGCAAGTTATTCCCATTAATTCATCATTTGTGTAATAAAGTACTTGAGTTCACTGAGTCCGTGTTTACTGGCAGGCATTGTTGGCTTCTTCTAAATAAGAATCGCTGTGATAAATCTAAATCATCACAACTAGAAGAGCTGTCAACAGTCAAGCCAGATTGAAAGATACAGGCTTTGGCCTCAAGCTAACAAACAAGCTCAACTTTAGATATTTATTGTGGAAAGATGCTGCCATTACATTATTTTCATAAAGTGGATCCTTTTGAGTAAAAAAACATTAACAGAGGGACTTTTAAGAATAGGGGGAAAAAACGCTCCTCTGTTTGGGTGATCAGAAATGAGGACTGGGCACTCATCCTTTCACCACTCTGTGCAAGTTGTTTTCTTTACTCTCATCTGCGCAGGCCTGACAGATGAGGGGAGAAATGAGGTGGGAAAGGAGAGCCATGCTTTCCACTGCTGTCCTGGATCCTCGTTCTATTCTGTCCACCCTTCAACAATAATACTAGCTTTAATGGAGACATTTTCCTTCAATGCCCTCGGACCCCCCTCTCATGCACCAGGTACATTTTGGCCTGGATAAGCCTGTTAAAGTGGCTGGGTACAATCAAAGTCGGGGATGACTCCCGGTGAGTTACGGGCACCTTGATGCGAAGCTGTAGAAAATAAAATCTCCAGGATGAAAAGAAAGGCAACAATAGAAGGTGTGCGGCAGACATGTAGTGTTAACAACATGAACGCCTTGATGTTGTGGAGACATCTGGGCAGATAAAGCCACAGACTGAGACACCCTGCTGGGACAGAGGGGGCTTGTATTAGACTTGAAGTTAATCCACTACTTGCGTCTGTGGCTTTAAACATCATTTAGAGATGATGACATGATGCGTTTTTTCCCCCCCATGGCCATGGAAAATGATCAAAAGATAGGTGACAACTGCTCAGGTCACCCACTGAGATTCTGTCATTGACGAACAGGATCACCTACCTGTGTCCCCCAGGCAACCAGGGTGACATCACTTCCTTCCTGTAGGATCTCGGCCTGCGAGAGTGGGATGGTGTAGGCCTCCACAGGAACCTGCTCCACTGCGGAAACACACATTCAAGAACACATTAATATCAATGCTTACGTGCAAACACATTACATGCAAGCTCACGCAAAATAAACGAGGGCCGGTTCTGAACACATTCATTAATCATTTCACTGTGCACCCTGTGGTTTTCGTGCGTTACCAGACTGACCGGACCTCTAAAGGATAGACTAGACGACACATGGTGAGATGACAAGACCGTCAAAGAACACTAATTCTTCTATACTCTTGAACATTTTATCTGGCTCATTTCAAATGCTTCTTGGAGCTTTTTCCAAAACCTCATCTCTCACCAGAGACACAGTGTGCTTTTATCAGCACAATCTAATACATGACCTAATGATATATTTTGCCAGCTACAAGCCTATAACCATGATTAATCTTGACAACAAAACACTGATGGGATGGGATATCAATCAGAAAAAGGGGCCACATAAATGGGACGTCGGTCCAAAAGGGGGGTGCCTTGTAGCCAGTCTCTCTTTGAACCATAACCAAGACAAAGTGCATGTAAGTATATGGTTTGAATAATAGTTAATGGTGTCTTGGAAAGCTCAAGTATGGTCATGGAAATCATTACAATGCAAAAACTTATCATAAAGTCAAACTGCCATCACTTTTAAACACACTGCTTATTAGCAATATTTATACTGCCCAGACACAACATATAATCACTAAATGTACTATTTTTAACTATCTTCGCGTGTTTTGCAGCTAAAGCTGTAATGGTGAATAAGATTCAAAGTGTGAGTTGATTCTGGGAGAACCGAACTGCAAAAACCATTCCTACATGGCAATGCATGAAGTAAAAATTACAATTAGGCAGAGTAATTATACTCTGGGGAGACGCTGCGTTTGAGACCTTTCTGGAAACCTTGAATGACTTCCATGATCCTTTCAAGCCATAAAGGAAAGAAAAATTGCCCATCCTGACAACACAATATGTGAAAACAACATGAAGGGCTCTGGTGAATCATGTGCAACTCCTGGTTTCGGCTTCCAGACGAGACAGAAAATAGGCTGCTTGAGTGGAATAATAGCATTTTGCAGAACGTTAAAATTGAATTATGAAAACTAGGTTATGGTTTAATAAGTGGAATCTCAGGCCCCACGGAGCAGTATGGCCTCGATGAGACAAATGGGTGGTTTGTCCTAAGAGGGGCGGCTACAATTAAAAAAAATATGACTTCATCATCCAGACTGAGATCATTAGAGGCATATTGACCTGGCACGAGAGCTCTGCCCCTTTAAGATATCAAAAATAATGAAACGCTACCAGATCTAAGTATTGTGTAGTGATTGATCACACAGCTGTCAAAACAAAAAAGTGGCTGGAAATGATGTGCCCGTTTAAGCTCGACAAAACCATATGGTGGGTGGACTGACAATCTGAAGGCCATTGGTCATTTTGACAGATTAACACCAAGAGCGATCGTCCATGAGGTTGAAGTAGGATTATTCACATACAACACTCTCAATAACCGCATGAAGACCACCTCAAATTGGTGGCAAGCGTGCACATGCATGACTAGTTCCAAAGCCGGCTTTAACCATCGCATTGGTGAACTATATCGCTACATCACTTAGCTATCCCAAAATGTCACAGCGGCTGTATGTCTGAAATTTCTTTAGAAAGCCTGATAACTGAGATGTGGTTGATGAATGAGGTGAAGAAAGACAAGCCTGTAATACTGATAACATTTATCATTCATCTGCTTCATGTGTTCTTGACATGAAAGTGACCGCATGGTCAGGCTCTCTGTCCCCTTATAAATGCAGAATCGTTAAGTTCTGAGTATTAAATGTTTGATTGGAGTTCGATTAAGGTGAGATTTTTTTAAAGATTGCAAGCTATTAAAAGAGTTATGTCTCTTTAACGTTAAAACATGAAAATTAAGAGGTAAAAATAGATCAACACAATTTTTATTAGCCTTTTTTTTGACAGAGAACGAGAAAGCCTAAAGCAAACACTTGTCTCCACACTGACTGATCCATAGCATGTCATATCTTGGCTTCAGTCCATCTGGAAATGCTAAACAAAATAACATGAGAAGCAAGACCTTAAATACACTTTTCTATACAGCATATTGCTGATGTACGATATCATCGCTTCCTCAGGGGCTAATAGACAAGATCCATCGCAACTGGGCATCAATGCAAACAAACACGCTGCCAAGAACACACACTTGCTCTTGGCAGCCCTGGTGATCCACGTCATACTTCATACACGGTGACACAGTGCAATACATTTTTCCAATTGACCTTGTGTTAAACCTCTCCCCTGAACAGACACTGGCCTATCATAATTCAGAAACTATAACTTGTCGCAGTCCTGTCAAACTTTGTATTTCTCCACATGCTGAAGCAACACTTGGTATCTCTAGAGCTTGGCGACTGTTTTGTGGTCTTTCAAAATTCTAAAAAAAACAAAAACAAGAACGAACATGAATGGATTAAAGCTCTGACATAGGCTGCAAATGTTAGCACGTCTGGCTAACTAGCAGTAACATTTGTACAGTGGTGTTCAACGTTAAGTCCAAAGCCAATGAACATGTTATTAGCTTTCTATGTTATTCTGTAAAGTTACAGGATACTTGAAAAAAATTTGTTCAATGCACTGTTTTGTGAATATGTCCATGTGTGAGCCGAGGTGCAACTAACATTATATTAGACTTTAGAGTAATGATAGCAGTCCACACACCAAAAAAAAAAAAAGCTTTAGATAGCATTACATCTGCCAAACGTATGGCTTATTCTTCAAACCCTTTAAAAATGAGCCACGCGGTTTGATAATATGAACGATAAAGCATAGCCTAAATGTAACCACGTAACCACTTTATTGCTTGTCTAATTATGTTTTTCTTTAGTAAGCATCTGAACAATTCATGGGTTATGTTAGAACAAATAACTTTTACTTACATTTTCATTTTTCATACAATACTACGTGGCTAACTAGCTCTACACCAAAATACACAAACAATGTTGCTACATTGTCTAACGTTACATGTCCTGTATATGGATCAGCAACTGATGAAAAGGCGGACATCATGACTGGGACAAATAGCTTTAGCCCTGTTTTTTAGCATTATATCATGTAGTACACATTCAAGACTCTTTCACAGGGTTCTTGTCTTCAAATCTGTCGGATGGAAACATTCAGAAGTCAGCTGGAGGTGGACAAAGACATATTCCAGCAATATTCCAGCAAATTTCCACGTTAAATCTGCCACTGTTATCACTGCAAAGTGTAAATGTGTGCAGTGCAAAGGACATAAAGCTCGACAGACGCCACAACAGTAACTCAGGGGAGCAGAGCTTAGCGAACGAATGGGACCAATCAAACGTCAGTCGGTTCATTCACAGCCACTGAATCATACTCAGTTTTGATAGATCATTAGGCCTCCGCAGCTGTGAGGTATACAAGACATCAATAATAATGAGTGTAAGCTTTACACTAGCACATTAATCATCGTTAGCAGTCCATAGGTGTACAGGCTTAGTCACAGTGGCATTTGAAAAGCAGAATGTTTGCAGCAAAATCGATTCGTCAAAGGACTCGATGCTTTCAGAGGATTCTCGCAGGTCCCTCTTTAATGAAACTCTTCACTGAATGATGACAAGAAAACACCAGGGGCGAGTGATCAGCACAGCACAGGAACAATAGAAAGAAGCTTGAGATACTATTGTGAATATCACTCACTCACTAGCACATTAGCTCTGCTGCTACAGAAGTTTCAATTGTTTTTTTGGAGGACTCACTATGTCACCAAGTTTCTTATTTTTTATTACAAAGACGTGCAAATAAGAAAATAAAATAAATCGACCTTTAATCGAAAAAAGAAACAGTAAGGGAGGTGTGATGATTGGAGTCACTCCTTTTGGCCGATGCTGCAACATTAGAAATGTTTCGGACAGTCGTCACTAACCCAGCACCAGAAACACTCTCAGCAGTGGGCTGTAATATTTCACAATCTCATCTGGCTCTTATAAAAGTAAAACACTAACAAAGCTTGTGAAAATGAGTGGCTTTGCTTTAAGGCTGATAGTACCAATCTGTGCCGGCTTTGTCTTTCATTACTGTAATGAGATCAAACATCATCTTCGAGCCTCTGAAGCTGTTTTAATCATGAATATCGCCATTATCGTGCAGCCGAGGCAGCACTGTTTTGCAAAAGCTGTCGAAGACTGTTGAAGAGTTTCTTACAGCTCTGCTGGACAAGTTTTCGCACGGCAGCCTGCCCAAAGCCTTGTTGGCCTTAAGTTTAACTATGCTTCAAACTGATGATCGTCCCTCCACAAAGGGAAGGGAGGGAGAGAGGATTCAGCTTGGTACTGTCAACACTTCACAGCCCATTTAGACAGTCTGTTTCACACTTGTGGTCCTGCTGATTTCACATTGCTTGCAGTAAGGCATATTGCTGCTTTGTCTTGCCTCACACCTCTACAAGGGAGAACATTTGCTTCCAAGAAAAGTGAGCAGGCAAACAGATCGAGGGCCAGTGAGGCAAACCCAACAAGTGCTCATCATATGGCGATTTTAGATTTAGAGAGAGGTAGAGTCCAGCTCACCTGCTGCTCTGTACAGGATCTTGGGCTCAAAGAATATGCAGGGGTTCTTGTCAGCGATGCAGGAGAGGAGCAGCCCCTTGGCTTGCACTGGACCACGAGGTATTACAACCTGAGGAACACATGACACACTGTATTAGACCAGGTCAAGACAACTTTCACCACAACTGAAACATATCTAGTTCTAAGTGTTATAATGTTTTATATTTGAACTCGTGATCACATCTCTCTCTCTCTCTGTCAGATGTCTTGAACTGGATCCAACTTAACTGTATTTCATTTCATCTGCAAGCTGGAGAAAAGTGATTAGAAACTCTTCAGATCAACTGCTCAACTGTGCTGCAGTGATATTTCTCATCTGTTCTTCTCTGTGGCATTTTAATTGTGCCAGATATTATATCTCTTAATGGTATTTAGGTCAGTATTGGGGTATCATGACAACACCGGGCCAAAGCTGACTCAAGCCTGTCAGGCTGTGTGTTGGGACCGACCCCCAGATGGAGTTTACAGCGCCGATTGTTTAAACAAAGATTAACATTCATCAGTCTGACCTTTGCAGGGAGACAACATGTTTATTGCTCTCAGGGAGTCACTCACAGCGGATGAACTGTAGCTGTAAACCATACAGTCTTTCCCCAGTCTAGGCGTATGAGAAGCTGAGATGATGATTATTATATGTAAGCTCAGTGTGAAAAAAAAGAACAGAGGGATGTTATATTTTGACATTTTAAAATAGACTTACTTTACTTTTATTCTTTAACCTACTTTTAATCAATTCACTGACTATGTGAGAGAACGGTTTGGCTGCTCAGGCCCTCTTCACACAGTTTATATACACTACTAAATTCAAATGTCTAGAATTGCCACTACACTGGTGCAAAACAAAGTCATTCATTTCACTCCAAGTGAACTGCTTCCGTTCCTCTTATTCAATATCCCTTCAAGCTTGTTATGTTTTTATCATGCTGAATGGGGAAGCTGTTTGACAATTGGCGATTCCTCCAGTTTATTTCAAGCACTCAGTTGAGTTGTAGCAGAAAACTGCTGTGCTTCACTTTGGAAATGGAATCAAAACAAATGTGATTGGTTGTTGTAAGTTATCGCTCCCGTGTGTCAGAGGAAATTTGCATAAAGTTGAATTTGGCAACACTTGGTGACTTTTGAGACTTGAATTGCAGTATGCATGGCCAAAATGTTCTTTAAAAAGGTTTAATTGTTAATAATAGCAATTAACACCACCCTGTCTCGCCTTCAATATTTGCAAGGAGCTTTAAGGGGATGACTGAGTTGAGAACACTTGTGATAACTGTAGTTAAAACTGCTTCACTACCTGCCTCAGTAAGGCTTCTAGGTTCAAATATCTCAGCTAAAGCCCTTGTTTTTGATGTGTATACACACGATGATGGTCTGTGGGGCAGAGAATGTTAGAGTTATGTCAGCTGGTAAAAAATGCTACTTTTTTTGTTCATATAGAGCAAAAGCACATTTTTAGGGAGGCAAGATTAAATAGTTTAATCTTTGGGTTCCCTATAACCAACTCTCTCTTCACCTCCCGGCTATCTCATCTCCTCCAGTGAAACTACAGTCCTATCGGACTAAAATTTACATTTCTCTAACCTGTGGTATGCTTCTACATTATGGCTCGAGCAGGATTTATTTAAGATGCTTTAAGTGGCCCCGGTTCATGCTTGAAACACTAGCCTTGTAAAGCTTTTTTACTTGCATTGTTTTGTGGATAATGTTGCAGGGGAATAAAAAAAAAGAAGCCATTTTATAATACACCTGAGGCATTGTAACAAATACGATTCATAAAATTTAAGGGGGAAGCCTGAGCTGTGATGACTTGATAGTAACTACAGAAGCAGTGAACTTAAGAAAAAAAAAAAAAAGAAAAAAAAAAAGGGGTTTAAGTTTTCAGGCTGGATGGCAAACTGGAAAACAGATGGAAAGGTTGCAATGCTTTCATTTTTTGTCTTTTTAGTCTGATTATTTTATTTCCAAGAAATCACTGCCGTAGAATCCGAACAATGCCTGAAAAAGCAGATACTGGAGTCTGCCTTTGAATAGTCTTCACATACTGCTCTGCAGGACTGCAGGGTCAACAACATGTGTGCCTGGCAGCTTTTCTTATCACTGAAGTGTTTCTGTGTTTCAGAAAGTTTCTGTCTGTCTGAAGAAT